>JAREIK010009239.1:0-19097 GCA_029783825.1 Sapria himalayana | reverse complement strand
ACCCTGTCCTATCCCTCTCCCAAAATCTCTACTCGTAATTTGAAGAAGAAACATAAGGAAAGTCTTTTTTTCACGGTATAGGCTTATCTTATAAATGAGTCTTTATCTGGCCCCTCTCCTTTTATTTTAGTAAAAAATTCCAGAAAACATCGTCGTTCAGAGGCAGGGGAAGAGGCCTAAGGCCGAGTAAGAGGAAAAGCGCCCAGAGTTCGAACTATAAGCAATTCAAGATTTCGGTCGGTGGTCAGTATGGAGGCAGCATGCTACACTAATTTCTTGCAGCTACGGCTGAAGCCATTGATGGAGAAAATCCAGCTAGAATAGATCGATCCGGGACTTGGATTATCGTAGTAGGAAGAGAGAGGCCTGTTCACTCAGGCAGTAGGATTTTCATTCAAGAGTTCCCTATTGAGAAAAGAGGGTCGGGTCGCTAGACTGAACTTGACACCAAGCCAATTGATGGAACTTAGCCAAAGCAAACCAAATCGATAATTTCGTAGAGAAACAGAATAGGTTGTTGCAGCTGTGGCGGGTTTAGCTTGATACCCAAAATACGAGTCGACTTATTCTTGTTCCGAAGGGACAATTCCCCCAATTAAGAATCCCGTCCATCTAAAAGTTTCCGTCCTCCAGCTCCCTTGCTATTCTTGCTGCTGAGGTTGCATTCAAAGCCTATACCCGCGGACTCCTTTTTCTCGACATAGGTGTAAGGCGAGCAATAGGAGGGTTTATTAAGCACCCTACCAAGGCTTAGCGTGAGTTACAGTAAAAACAATAACTAAATTACTTAAGAGAGAGTAGCTAGGGTCCTCTTTTCTCTTCTCTCATAGGCTGGAGCAAACCTTGCGTTTTTTATGGCCATGAGAATAAAAAGATAACTGCCATCTCAATAATCCAATTCGTGGGAAGGAAGGTAAATATTCTAGAGAAATTCCTGGATGATGAACAAGATGCACTGCAGCAATAGCAAGTCACTTTGGAACGACCCGGCATCGAGGTTGGTAATAGGTTGTCTATGGCAAGCTTTCCGCTCATCTATTACTAAAAACCTTCTAGATAAGCAAAACAGTACCTGCAACAATGCCAATTTCTGGAGATGCCCGACGACTTCTCATTCTATCAGTCCATAGGCTCTTCAAGGCCTTACCCGGCCATCTATCTTTCTTGGGCAACGGTACAACATTAGAGAGCCAGATTGAATAAGTGCTCTGACAACGATGAATTTGGTCTTTTGCGATCGAACAACCTAGGAACAGTTGTTGCCTACATAACCTACCTCCCAGACCAAGGAAGATAGCCGCAGATCCTTGTAGTTCTGGACCCCTTTTTTTTTACCAGTTCCTGTATTCTCTTTTAAATTTCAAAGAGAGAGAGTAAAGTATTCTGGTTGAAGGGGGCCCGCCTCACCACTCCCCCCTCCCTTTCTCATGGAAAAGAAATAAAGGGCGATCCAATTTCGATACGAAAAACACCAACCCAATCTCTTTATTTGAAAGATGTTCTGTTCACATACTAGCTTTCACACATAGGCACAGATAGTCAGGAAAAATGACACTTTCTAGAAGGAAGTGGCCTTGCCAATTGTGTATAGTGGACACGAGCAAAGTTGTGAGCAGCATTTTCCTAGCGGGCCAAAATAAAGGAAGGTTGATCGGAAGGATCTACAGGAAGCTTAAAATACAGCTAGCTTAGGCGAAAGACAATCCTCAGACGATATGAATTGAATTTGATCTCTCTCTTGTATTGTATACGCCATTTATAGGTTCACCCTTCTTCAATGACCTCGACACTTCACTTTTTGAACGAGCAATGGAAAGACACTGTCAAAGGACTGACGCCCCAGCGACTATGAAAGCCCGGTTCCCGGGTCAATAAACAGTCCATCCACGGCATGAGAGGAGTGTACAGAAAGGGTCAAGAGCATGTCTTATTTTCGACCATAGCCATAAATAGAAGAGTCTGACCCAGAAGAAGCCATCTTGTAGAGAATGAACAGTCGATTTGGGCAACCGGGGACCAGACCACTAGCCTAGATAATCAAAGAGGCACGGGCTGCTATCTTCTTTATATAGATTATATTATACGATAACGAGATTGGTTCCAAGCCGATCCAAGTACCGGTGCTTGCTATCAGTAGAAGTCTCAGCCTTCGCGCCCCCGGAAACGCAAAAATCAAGGGGGAGAAAAAAACCACTCATTGACCAACGAAGTTAAAGAGCAATAGTCCACTCGCCCATCCATCGATATGGGAGCAATACCATAGCGAAAAGAGATTCTCAAAGGCCGCTGAACGAAGAAAGAAAAAAATCATGGTATAAAGATCAAGCCAAGGATCACAGGCGAGCTAGAAAAAGAAAAAAGACTCTCAGGGATGAGGTATTCGTGAATCCCGGGCACAGCGCCAATCCCAGGCAAGAAAGAGAAAAAGTCCCATCTAGCACTATAAGTTCCTCGGATGTGAATTGAAGTTCCGGGATGCTTGATAAGGGCAAGATCATAGGAGTGGTCGCCAACGGCCGACAAGCAAGAAGCGGCATAGGGTGGGGTAGTGGACTGACCAGTCTCTATCGTGCTGTCGCTATCGACGACTGAGGATGAGTCTAAAGACTGAGGCAAAAAGAATGAATTTGATCATCTCCTTAGCCCTTAGAGCCTGACTTGACTCTATAGGGGCATGCTAAGCGAATCAATTACCTTTTGGAAAAGCTAAAAGACAAATCAAAGGAACTGAGTCTTTTACTCTTCCACCTAATATACCAGATAAAAAGAGATAAAGAAAAGCCCCTTAGCGGCTGATAAGAACACGGGGACTGATTCCCATTGAGAAAGGGACTTGGCTACATACCTTCTTAGCTAGAAAAGTTGATTCTATATGCGGTCTGTTGATTGAGAAAAGTCTTTAGTTACGAGAGCTTGTTGACATATCTTTCTTTTTACCAGCTGCTCAGGAAGCCACCAACCAACATAGTTTTTAGAGCAAAGAGTCAAAGTCTTATATACGCTCCCCTTCGATTCGTGCAAGGAGGAAAAGCTTATTATCGTATCGGGTTGGGAATGGGAAGGAAGAGACTTTAATTCCCCAACTAAACTTTGTCTGAATAAGATAAGCAAACTGATAGCATTTACGGGTCAGGGATCCGTCTACCAAAAGTTGAGAAATGGGCTCACATTCGATGAGGGCAAAGAATGAGAAGACATCACATAACGGATCCTCTTATATTGAAAGCTAGGAATTTCGCTGCTAAGCAACAAAGTACTCTACCAGTGAGTGAAAGAAACCCGGCTGAACTCAGGTTGAACTCAGATAGAGCCTAAAGTCAAGCCAACCCCAGGGATTCTTTGAATGGCACCGACATCCCCTTTAATGGATTAGAGATCAAAGTAGTGAAGATAGTGCAGCTTGGACTGACCTTCATGCATTCTTTTTTTATATGAAATCTCGCCAAAAGAAAGAAGTGAAGCCGCTGCCCCCATACAGAGCGTTTAGCTACTCATTCATTCGTTCGTCAGCTCGCCCGCTGTATACTAAACGAGTCAACCAAAACTGCCCTACTGAACAAAAAAAGGCCTTCCCCCGCGAACATATCATCTAGTGTTAGCCGCCCTACTTCATAAATAAACACCGTGGCAACTTTTTGATTCGATCCGGGGTCGGGGGAAGTTATCGCTCCTTCACCTCGTCAACTCGGGAGCATGCTTCGCTCCTCGCTTTTTTTCAATTATAAAACAAAATAACCACTTTGATGGAGATTTGTAGCATCATTCAAGTAAATACAGATTAAGATCGTAAAAAACATGAGCTTGTGATATAGCTACACCTAATTCCGGGCCAGTTAATGCAAGAACTATCAATAAAGGACCAGGATCCCCTATGAAATATAAAAGATCATTCATACATAGCATAGTCCAAGCGAACCCACTTAAAATCTTTACTGAACTATGACCAGCCATCATATTAGCAAATAAACGTATTCCTAAGCTTAATGCGCGAAAACAATAAGAGATGAGTTCAATAAGTACTAAAAAAGGTGCTAACGGCAGTGGGACTCCCGCGGGTAATAAGAAGCTTAAAAAAGGAAGCCCATTGTTTTTAAATCCCACTATAGTAATGCCAATAAAAATAGAAAATGAGAGACTCAAAGTAATGAGAAAATGACTTGTAACTGTGAAGCTATAAGGTATCATACCTTGGGGATTACGAAATAACGAAAAAGTAAAAGTGACCGAGATGCAAGGGAAAAACTGTTGTTTCACTTTTCCGGAAAGACCACCTATTTGTTCGTTTACCAGGTTCAGCACGAAATCATAAAGAAGCTCTACCGAAGATTGCCAAGCATTTGGTACTGAGTTTCCTCCTCCGTTTTTAGTAACAAAATGAACCAGAAGTAGGACCAAACTGAGAGTTAGCAGCATAAACAAAGATGGATTTGTGAATGAGAAATACAAGTTTCCTATATTCATAGGAATCAATGGGAGAATCGCAAATTGCTCAAGTGGGCTGTTGGGCGTAATCGTCAGAAACACTGTTTTCTTTCATTCCTGTTGTTCCGCTTCTTGCTCTAAGATCTCATAATAAGAAAGACTTGTCGGAAATCGCCTTGGTCCAACCAAGAAAGACATGGGAGTCTTTGGGTTTGGGCATAAGAGGTTCTCTCCTCTCTTACGAGATTTCTAGTTAGATGAAACATCAAGTCAACCTCCTTCCTGACCGCTCCGTGGGACCTTAGCCTTTCGCATGGTAAATGTCGCCTTTGCTTTGGCCGGGTAAGTAAGGTAAGGACTTTGCCTGGTCCTCAGTCATTTACGCCCTCGGATGATTGAAAGAAGGTAAGGAAAGTAATAACTACCGGACCCTTCGTTTATAACATCAACAACCTCAGACGCGAAAACAACTTAAAACGCGAATGTCTATTCCTATTAGATTTATATTAGAGCTCATTCCCTTCCTTGCTTGCCCTTGCCTCCAGAAAGGAATGAAAGACCAGTCCCCCGCTTTTATTTGCCATTGAGTCAGATGTTCCATTTTAATCTCATTAAAAAGAAAGTCATTTTGAAAGTAAAGTCAAAAGGAATAAGGTAAGACATATCTGCGAACTCGACGGAAAGGAGAGGAAGCAAGACTATCCCTTGATCCTCACCCTCGGAATAAAAAAAAAGCTCGACCGGCAAGACAGAAAAAGTCAATATGAAATAAGTAAAGTAAAGAAAATAGAGTTAGATTACTTTATCCATTCAGTGAGCCTCTTGAATTGAAAAAGAAAAAGGGGGAAAGCCCTTAGAGTCTCCTTCCCCATCCAGATGGCGTAGAAGTTCCCTTTCTTGGTATGCTTAAGACAAGCAAGTAGGCAGGTTAGCAGTCCCTGTCTCCTTTAACTTCATTAGGAAAGAAGGCAATCCATTTCCTTTTTCAATCTCCTAGACTTTAGCTAGCCAGCTGATCAAATTGCTGCAGTTCCAAGCCCTGCTGCCTTACGGATTCTGTCTGTGACTCCATATTCTTGTCCATAGCGACATCTTTCTTTATTATGATACTGAACTGCCATTTAACAGCCGGCAGGATAATAAATATAGCCCGCCGCTTAAGGTTATTCACCCTCTTCTTCTTATATAATTGAGTTACCTAAACCCATCATAGGAAGCATTTCCGTATAACCATGCATGCCCTGAAGTATCATACTCGACAGGAACGGGGTAGCAGCATAGCATTGAGCTTTTTTAGGCTAACCTACACGCCCAAGTAATGAAAGGGCAGCTGGTGCCTTAAACAATTTCCGTGCGTGGCAAAAAATAGGCGGAGTTAGACCGGTTCACTGAGTAAAGGCCAACTACTTTCTTTTGAGCAAGCGAGGTCCAGGCACTAGAGATCATGGCCTACTTATCCCGATCAAACCCTCCTGTAGCTATTCCCATGCGCATAGATGTGTAGATCTATCTCTATGTATCCCTCTGCCCTGCCAGAAAAGCCTTTCCCCTTCTGAACCTGCCAACCTGGGCTACCCCAACCGAGCCGGATTTGAGCTCCTACCTTTCGAAGGAAAGGCTCTTTTCACTTTCACTTCGATTCGATTAGGTTTGTGTTCAGTGTACTTTGTTTTTGTGTTGGCGGTTACTTATGGGAAGGCTTGGTCAGAGTTGTGAGGGAGCGGGAAAGAGGCATATCTTTGCCATTGGTCATTAGATCGTCCTTCGTACAGTCCATAACTGGGCGATGTCTGTCCTCAAGAGATTGAAGATGGACGGAACCTTTAATAAATAGGGTCCTATTGACCGGCTTAAAGGCAGCATGGCTTTTCTTCTTTCGACCTTAAGGCTGCAACTTACCGTTGGCCCGTTGCGTCTCAATGTCGTCTCATGGCAGCTGTGTTTGGGAAGTTGTTAAATTAGGCCTTTTCTTCCTTATTTGCTTTGACAGCCTTTGAGGTGCCCTTTGTTAAGAAGCGACCTGAATTTCAAGTTGGACAACCCTAGGATCTTACTCTTCTTGGCCGGTGTTTGCTCTCACACATCATTATACTGTGTGGTGGGCGGCACATCAGGTATACCCTGGGGCCTGCTTCAGTGCTTGGCGATTATGTTCTCATCGCCGATACGGAGATAGCTCAAAGTGTATGAGCTTGTTTTAAAAGAATTGGGAGTGACAATATCAACCCATAAGTCCTTGATCTCCCATTCCGGCTCAGCTGAGTTTGCTAAGCGGTTCCGGGTTCGAGGGTGGAATGTGAACCGAACCTTAGTCCTATTTAAATTGCTAATCTTGTGAATAGCCATCACCTGTGTGTTGCTATCGCCCCACACTTAAAGTATCCAGTCAAGCGGTTTTCCACTTTGGCTTTGGCTAGGATATGTGGTGCCAATTACCGGGTCCTTAGTAGACTTGACCATCGACGGAGTTTGCACAACGAGCGACTCTTTTCGATGTACACTCGTCACGCTAATTAGTAAGTTAGAGATTAGATCGTATAGACCGACATCCCATTATCTTCCTTTTCGGAGTCCAGCATCCGATCATTTATTGGATCGACCTCACTAAGAAATCATCTAGCTAACTGAACCGGATAACTTACCGGGACACTAACTCCTTCACATTCAACTAAGCGAAATCAAGATATTTGAGGGTGACCTATCTCTACTATACTTGGCTCTGGATGGCAAACGAACTAATCCCCCCCTTACCTCCAGACTATCTCCCCCAACCCCCCTCCACCGATACTTAACACACCACCTGTCTACGGGCTGCTAGTCTAACTTAAATGACCACAACTACACCACTCTGCTAAAATACACTATCATCATACGAACGCCCGCAATAGGGCTAAAAGAGAAGATAAGTTTGAAGCAAGTAAAAGAACACGAACCCACCAAGCAACGGAACGTGGTAGGTAGAGGCGGAAGTCGATAAGCTCCTAAAAGTGTTCTAAATTACGAGGGCCGCCCGGAAACAGTTTGATTCTTAAAGGGGCTTCTTCAACTTCAACTTAAAAATATTGCTTCGGTATGGTTTTAGCCCAGCTGCTAACCGCATTCTCTCCCGATCATAAGAGAATAAAGGCTTTCCAGCTCTATCAACACGAAGACCAAATCATCGGCTGCTCGCCGGAAAGAAAGGAATAAAAAAAGAATAGCCCGGCCAAAAGCTTTATAGGCCAATCCTCAAAAAGAATCCTCTTATGGGACTGGACCCAACCCAGGGTCATTTTATTAAGCCATCCGTCTTAAGCACGCAACAAGCAATCTCGCTCGCTCCTGTAGGTGGGAAGGGCCGGGGCCGGGACTCAAGCTCAAGTGGGGCTGGAGAGCTACTGCCCTGCCTTTATCTAGTTGGTAATTGGAATATACCAAGGGTGTGTGTTGGGGCAACTAGTTTTTTTTAAAGTGGTGCATGTAATGTACTAGTTAGTAAATGAAATGGATATCCATCACGGTGACCCATCAGATAGAATACATTTAATTCAAGTCTGTGCCGTGCTTTGTAAGTTCTAAGAGCAGGTGGAATACCTCCCCTTCCCCTTCAAATATGTGTTTTCACGATCTGCCCGATTGCATCCATTTATTCAGAGATGCCACACCACAAGTGCCAAGTGCATGCGACGCGTCACTTCTTTCTATTTCCGGGGGGCTTGGCTTGAACCACTCCCATTGAGGCTGAGTAAAGAACTCAAGCTAGCAGCTCCCTCGAGTTCACCGGCGAGGCCCGGGGCCAAATAATCAATGGAATTGGACTTCGTCGTTGCGAAACGAGTAAAGAAGAAAGGACTAGAAAGAAGCCCCTCAGAGGCACTCGAGTATAAGACCTTCATTATAGGGCCCTTCCATACTAGTGAGTTAGTTCTGTATCATAACCGTACGAAAGAACTTGTTAAAAAGAAAGGCAGCTATTGCCGTCCAGATAAAAAAAAGTATTCTCGGCTCAGCAGCCAGAACAGAAAGGACGCCTGTCTCCTGGAATTGTTTTTTTCCTTTTCGGATCAGGGCTGGGGCGTATGCCGGGTGACTTAGAAAAGGAGAGGTAACCCGCTTCTAACAGTTCGTTTTTCATTCGGGCTTGCACTTACCGCTATTTTTTCTTGGATTCTGGGGGGAAGGTCAGATTTGATATTTTGGTAGTGTATGGTAAGGTAGGGCGCTTTCCTGTTATTGGTTGGGGTAAGGGGTAAGGAGTCTAGCCGGGTAATATGCGGGCGGTAAGGAACTGGGACGTGTTTCCTACCACGGGGATTACCCTCCTTAGACTTCTGGTTATGTGTGATATGTTCTGGTCTCAGCCCGGGTCCTTGTACGCGGAAGCTTTCAAGTCCGTACGAGGATACCTTTTCAGGAGGGCGATTTCCTCGCGTTCCTTGTGTCTATCTTATATTATAAGACACAGAAAAAAGATACTCTGGAATGAGGTTCAGCACGGCATCGCCCAGAAGCTCATAGGCCCACGGCGCCTATTGATAGAACGAGTGGCTCCTTTGGGATTATCATCCTTCCTCCCTGCCGGCTTCCACTTAACCATACTTGGCAAGGAAGACCTGTAGCGGGACAAGTCTCACTAGGTATGCATTAGACTCTTTTACTCTTGCTGAAATATCTGCTGCGGGCGGTCGAACTTATGCCGTGTAGGTTATCTGACTTAATAATCCGCTATCACCTCATCTATCGTCTGCTGCCACCGAGGGGACCTATTTTTATAATCTACTGTCGCTGACCCACTTTATGTTGCTTAAGCGTCCGCTATTGCTTAATTGCCCGCTCGGTAATCTATTTGACAAGAGAGTCTGATCACGGAATTGGTAGTTTCTGGGTAACCAGAACTCGGAAAAGTAAGCATGGCATCCATCCTTAAGCTATAAAAGAGTGAGAACTCGGGGAGGCATCAGCTTGACGTTCCCCTTCCCCCTACCATACATACGAGATTATGTCATTTCACATTTCAGAATAATCTTGAAACTTGAATAGGAAGCAGAAGCTAGCTTTCAACAGGGAACGGGCTGAGGTTGTAGTTCCTTTCCCAGAGGATGATTAGGGACCCAACTATCCTATATCCTAAATCCCCTAACCAACGAGAGCGAGAGAAAGAAGATGTAATAAGGTGATGTAGAAGATCTTCCAGTCTATAGAGGAGGGGAAGGACAAACCACAATACTTCCTTTTTTATCTAAGCTCTTTCTAGAGCTTAGTGAAGCTATTTGAAACGACTGGATGGACGTACCTATCTCAACTAATACGTATTCCCGGCCACCAAGTATTTTTGAAATGGAAAACGCTCATTCTAGCTAGAATCGCGAATAGTCATCTCGTATCTTATGTCTTAGGAATAGTGTTCATAGGCCCAGCAGGCATCTCACTCGGGAAGGAAGGCATTAGGCTGTGGTTCATTCATTTCTTAAGTACGCAATACGCAAGGGGTCTAAGGAATGGAAGAAAAAGAACAGCGAAAGGGCCAACTAACTACAACAATAGACTGAGAGAATACCATACCATAAACTCAAACCCCCAGGATAGAACACACCATAATCATACGAATCAAGACCGCCCTCCTATCATTCACCAGGCTTTAGCACTCAGAGGGAGAAGGAGAAGCCTTTTTTAAAATAAAGGAAGCTTTTTAGTATTTTAGTACATTAGATATGCCCGAGGAGGTTTCCATAGTTATAAGATACCACGTCTCGGCAGAATCTGACCCCACTTTCTGCCACTCTCGCACAACCTATCTGATGTTCGGCCCTATGGGTGGCATAGATAAGGGGGGAGTTTAAATTAGCCGTGCGGCCATACCGGTGTGGGCCATTCGGGCGGTGCTGTGGTGCGGTCGGAACTCTATCTTAGGAAGGAGGGACTGAGTTCTTTTGCCTTCGACTTGAGGTTCTGGCCTCAGACAGACGTGGTATAGTTCCGAACTCCTGTCTTACTCAACACGAACCCCATACGAGAATGAGTCTGCAATTTCGTCTGCTGATAGTAGTAAGTAGGAAGAGTAGTGCCATCTGCTTTCCGAAAATAAAGCTACCATCAGGATTGGGCATTTTTATCAGGAATGGAGGCTTTTCCCGAACAGTGGGCTGGAATCGAGGGTAGCAGGTTCAGCGTATCCTTTATAAAATCCCGTCTTTTTCATAGCAAATGGTTTTCCGTTCTGAGAGCTGGTTTAAACAGGAACTTTTTGAGTGAACCCGGGGATTTTTTAAAGCTAT
The DNA here is from genome assembly GCA_029783825.1 of Sapria himalayana. Lineage (NCBI taxonomy): Eukaryota > Viridiplantae > Streptophyta > Magnoliopsida > Malpighiales > Rafflesiaceae > Sapria > Sapria himalayana. The sequence continues at coordinate 8,421 of JAREIK010009239.1, read as the reverse complement.
TTCGGGTCTCGTTTTGTTACTTTTATGTAAACCCGTGTTTTTTCGACACCAGGCTGTTTCCGCTCTGAGAGAGGTCTCGGATTGTAACTCAAAAAAGAGACCGAAAAGAGCCTTTCCCTGCGAGATTGACTGAACGGAAGGAGACTCAAGTTCGGGATGAGCGTACTCCTACTAGCTTGCGAAAGACCTTCAAGGCGGCCTCCACGGAGTGCCTACGTTTGCTGTTTGAAAGCCCTAGTGCGCTAGCGCTGGTATCGGATTGGAAAGTGTCTTAAAACCCTGTCTTTTTGCTTACAACCCTAATTTCGGCGAGCCGGTGGCAAAGAGGTAAGCGCAGAAGGAAGAGGCGGGATAGGCAAAAGGAGTGGATTGGACATTTCGAGATGGATGAGTCAATTAGGCCTTAGGGTTGCCCATAAGCTTCAGAAAACTATAAAGAAGCGGCTGCGCTGCTAAGCTAGCTGCACCAGTCCACCTGCTTAAATAAATAGGGCGGGATTTCTTGGCGAGCGGTAAGGGATCGAAGCTAGGGATTGAATACGGAGCTTGGCTGCCCCGGGGAATATCCATCCTTTCTTACATGTTGGGCTGGGCCGGCAGGAGTGCGGTAGGCCAACCTTATTCCCCATGTCTTTTCATCCGTATTTCTGAATTGATCTGGATAACAGGGACTGAAAGGAGAGGAGTTTTATCCTAGCTTCCATCATCGACTGGAAAACAGATAGATTCGTAGCTGACGGGGACGAGACCCATTTTAGGACAGGAGCCTTATTCTCTGCTTGCAAAGGATTAGATCAGGAGATTGAATAGCAGTTTCCTGGGTGGAGCTGGAAAAGCTGATGAATCGAGACCAGACCGGATGAATCGGGAAACCTAGACAGAGAAGGCGGTTTCATTCAAACGCTTCCGTTGGATGCTTCGCTGCTGTGGGATCTACCTTGACGATAGTCCTTCATTGCGACTTAGATTGCACGATCAAGGATCAAAGTGTCCGTTCGGTAAGTCAGCCAGTCGTCCTCTTTCGTCGTCCCCATCACTTCCTCATCCTCAACCTCTAGAGGAGTGGAAGAGACTTCTTTTTCCTTATTGTTCTTACTTCTTCTAATCTAAGCATTTGCTTCGGCCGAGCGGGCAATATCATAAACTCGAACAAGACCAGGGTCAGCCGACCTAGAATAAGACACAGATACAGATGGGTAAACAGATTCAGAGGTAGACTTGTCAAGCGACACAGACACAGGTACATAATGAATTACATCATCACCTCCTTCTTGCTTCTGTCTCCCAAGCGGAGCTTCCCAGTTAGTTGGAGTTTGATGTCTTCCCCCCTAAGCGGAATAAACTTGTTTCACATCCCTCCTGGATGTTAATCCACCTGCACTGGTCGAGTCCAATTATTGCAGCTGATTCGCCAGTCCCTTATTTCGATGTTGGTGGATAGTGAGCTATTGATGTGGATGGGCTTGATGAGGGAAGCGAAAGGTTATCCAGATAGAAACTACTTTTATCTCCTTAGTTCAGTAGTAAAGACTATGTACTTCCTACCGAATAAAGTGAGATGCGTGCGTCGAAAGCCTCTTTGAGACAAAGACGATTATCTGACATTCAAGCATATAATAGCATAGCATCCAAAGGCCTCGAGCTGGGGAAGGGATTGTGCACTGGAATAAATAGCAATAGTAGACACGACAAAAACAGAATCGAAAGAGGTTAGACTACCAAAGGAATTAAGACAACCTTATGATCGATAGAAGACCTGGGAAAGGACCGGTATGGCCTTTGTGACTTCCCTCTTTGAAGACCCGGGATCGCTCTCCCAGGAGGCAGTAGGTTTTAGCTCCATACCACCACTAGGATAACCTCTAATACCCACTTAAAGTGGGCATTGTTTAGTTCGAGTGCTTAGCTGCTAGAAGGCACAGCTCACAAGCCTTGTGCCCACGGAGCGGTAAGGGCCTTTCAACTCATTCGAAGGACAGGAGTAGACTCGGTAGTAAAAGCAGGGTACTTTTTATGTGTTTTTTTATTATATTATCTTTTTTGGTGCTGAGGACAAGCCATTTGTCCCACCATCAAGGCTTTCCGTTTCCATTTTATTATTATTAACCTCCCCTGACACGAGCATCAAGAAAGAAAATGAACAAGATGCAGGGGACTCCATGACTAAGCATTTTTTCGATTGCAACTTAGAAAATAATTTATTTCTGCAACATCCCCTTTCTGGCCCCTACTGAAGATTAAAAAGGCGAGCACTCTCCTTCAAGGTAAGAGGTCAGTATAAAGGTTAGTATTATATCCCTTCCATGCATCAACAACATGTTGATCCCACGCATCGTAGGCCTCCCATAAGCGCCAAAGATCGGTGATGTTGTCATGAGAAGTGTGGGAAGTCGATAGTGTACTCGATGATTGAAGGACCTATCGACTTGCATTAACTCCCCGGGGGGACTTTCATATAATTGCGGATCCATCGGAAAAAACTTGGGGGTCGGCCTCCTTACTTCAATGCCTTTATTTAAGTGATGAGCTTTCAAGATAGGATTTTATCGTGTGGATTATTCGATGGGGCTTTCAATGGCAGCAAATTGACTTGGAGCAATAATCAAACTGGTCAACATTGTATCTGGGCCCAACTAGATAGAATAGTTTTTAAGGGGGACTGCCCGCTTATATATAAAAGCCGTTTTTGCCTCCACCATCAAATAGATAGATTCCACAGGAATAGAAGAGCGCGCTACCACGCGTAGTCCAAGAAAAGAAAACGCGCTACGGCCTTGTTGCCTTCGCTTGGTGGGGGGCTTTCATCGAAACAAAGAGAGAGGCCCGGATTGTTCGCTCTGTCTCGGAAAAGATAAAAGGCAGTAATCAAAGACGTTCCGGGGGGTTCTAGCCTCCAAACAAGTTTCTCCCGTTGGTCAGAAAGAGGTATAATGACCAGTAGAACCTGCTTTAATCCTTGGTCCAGTCGGAATGTTAGCTGGGATCAACCACTCTTTCTCTTTGATGAATGAAAAAGGGAAAATAATAAGAAAGCGGAGATATATCGCTTGCTGGTTTTTTATTCCTGCAATCCACCTATCCTTCCATAAGTTCAAAGATGTGCCATCTCCACAAAACAAAACCCATCCTAGAATACTATTCGGCTACCCCATATAGCCTTCAAGATGCTTTAAGCTCCCAGAAGCCTTCTAGCTTCCCAGAGTTTTCCATTCCTGAAAGAACTGCCCTATTTCCTATTTAGGTTGTTGGGATTGATGAAAGCACAATCTCCAAGCCAGTCTCAACATATTGGCAAAGTGTTCACATCCGCAGATCTTATAATTCCCAATCCTACTGAAAGAGGGGGCTTGCAAACGGATTCCCAGGCTACCGGATTCAAAGACTCGAAGGCCTCTTGCCCAGACCAATGGTGCTTTTGGGGATCGGGAAAGTGGGAAATAAGATATAAGGGTTTTAAACAGATTGGATAAGTGCTACCCTTTATGGAAAAGAGAGAAGTCGACCTTTCCGCTATCTGCCTTGTTGTTATAGGGGGGGCCTTTCGGGACATTCGGTCGATAACATATAAAAAGAACTCGCATTTCCTTCTTCCTTTAAAGAGAGGGAGACCTATAGTTTGGTAAGGTTTCATTCAGTGAATCAAATCATCTTTATAACATAGGATTGATTTCGTCTGGCATTTTTCCAAAAAAATATCCAAAGTAGCTCTGCTCATTATAAATGCTTAGACCTTCACTAGAGGAGTCGTTATTGAGTTGATTGTTTAGGTTTCAATAATCTCGCTATCAACCTCTTGGCCTAAAAAAGAGAAGGATATAATCCGCAAAGAGTTGGTGGGTGACTACTGGTCAATGTAGTGGGCCATGAAAGGAAACTAGCTTCTTATAAAGGTGAAGATACTAAGGTGGATTGGAACTCCTGGTCAGGTTTCTTTCGTTCGTTCTCGGTGCACTCATTTTCCTCTTTGACCGAGCTCAGAGAAGATCCTTGTTCGGTCGTTCAGAAATGTAGGAGTTGCCACTCCTTACGGTAGAAAAGGGCACCTATGCGGTGGGTTCGACTCCCACAGATCTCCTTGGTTATTCTGAGTTCTTGCTGTAAATTACTTATTCTTTAGCGATGTAAAGCCATCAGGCAGTAGACCGGCAAGGCTCGGTCTCAGTGACAGAGAGTCAGGGCAGGGCTAGTGATCAATAAAATAAGATGAGTGGGGGTGGGGCAGGGCATCTTGCTTTTCGTAGTAAGCAACTCTCTTTATAAAGCTCTTTCTTTATCTTTATCGAAGTAAATAGTAGTTCCTCTCCTTTCCTTTTAGGCGAGCTACTTCGTTCCTAATCTGATCTTATCCCGAACTCCGGAATAAGTCTTTCGGGCTCTATAGAGTGTTAGAATGCGATGCGTCTTCTGGTCCTCATGTGGGTTATTTTCGTTCAACGCTAAGTAATAATTTTCTGTTGGGATCTCCTGTTGATGCACTGCGAGTCCCGTAGAAGCTGTTAAGGGCATAGCCGTTGCAACACGCTGTGATATTTTCGGCTGCTAGTCTTTAAGGCACTGATTGATCGGGCAGTTGCCGTTCTTTCTCTTACCGCTGCTCTCGTCTCCGGTCCGGTCTTGGCTCTTTCCTCTTGCTTTGCTTTTTATTTGTATTTTGGGGCCGCGGGTTCAATTTGATAAGAGAATAAGGAGGCATTCGAAGAAGCTGTGATTGTGTTCATGGCATAAAAGAGATTCGAACCGCTGCTGGTGATCTCTTTGCAAGATCCTCCGCCGCTAGTCCGGTTGGAGCTCTTGGTCTATGAGTGATCATATCAGCTGTGATTGATTCAGCTGTTTCTTACTGGCACATCTTCCTGAACTTAATAGGAGCTGAACTCAGACCTTGTCTGATACTGCTTGGAGTTGAGGTAAAGAGACATAGGTGGAAGGTAAGAAGAGGAGACTTCACACTAAGCCGGGATTCGATTTGAGTCGTCATCCGATCCAATGCAACCTTATTCAATACTTCCCCACCCCCCACAAAAATGTGAAAGAAGCCCGCATACCCACTCTTCTTTCCCCCCATCGCTGTGGGCCTCATCTTCTTCGTGAGAATCAGACTACTTGTAGGTTTTCCTAGTTACCTACCCGAAACTGAAACTTAGAGGTAGAAGTCTGCCAAAGTTCACAATTACTTCTTTCACATTTAACAAAGATTATAAAAAGCACGGACGCAACCGTGCAAGACCCCTTTTATTGCAAAAAAAACGAGACTTCCCTTCCATTCATTCAAAGTGAAACCCCAATCCCTTAGTGTGAGACCGACTCCGCAAGCGTTATTGTCAGGATTGTCCTGGCCATAAAGAAGGCGAGTGTTTTCAACTTCCTTGGCTTCTCAAGCTGGAGTGGATCAAAGCTTGGTTCCTTAAAGAGCTCTCTAGCCGCCTTCTTCAAAGGTTCGCCACATTCACACGGACTGTTCACGTGATGAGAACTACAGACACGGTAAATCAAAGTCTCCTGCGCTTATGGGGAGGGAAAGCCTTACTTAGAAGTTGTCGCTCGATCGAAAGGATATAACACATACGAAACCTTAGCTTCGCTGACTTTATAAGGTATAACCTTCGCCACGACATTAGTGGCTTAGCTCTTCGCGCTTCCCGCAGGCTTTTTTTATAGAGAGAGAGTCAGGGGGGGGCGGTACGGAAGATTGGTCTGCTCCGCAAAGCTTAGCTTTTCGGTTCGCTCCCCCTACGTGGTCGGCCTTCTTACCAGTCTGCCTCCTTTCTCTTGATGGAATATAACACCGAGCTCCAGCTTTGCTTGCGTTCTTAACCTGCGCTCGCCGGATGTATCACTCATCCCGCTTCTCAGGTAAGGAGTCTTCTGTGTGTTATAATCTTTACGGGAATGAATCGCATATGTTGGTTGAGAATTGCTCGAGAATTCATTGATAGTGACTTTGCCAGGTTCTAGGGGGGCTACTCTTCTTTTTTGTTGATCGAGCCGCTCTCCCTCATTCCACTCGTCCAGCCCTCTTCACGAACTTGTACAATCGATGCCACAAAGATAGCCAACTCGATTATCAAAGAAAAAAGGAAACGGGCGACGATTTGGCACAAGATATCCGGAGGTGTGAAAAGAGCAGCTGTGAGAAGCGTCAAAACAATCAAACAACGACGATTGTTCGTGGAGGTTTCCACAGAAAGACCCATATATTCTGGCAAACGGATCACAATGACAGGTACCTGGGAGCATACCGATGGAATGAACGAAAGACGAACAGTTAACATAATATAGTCATAGATCTTAGGTTCTAACTTGATCATGAGCGAATTTGTTGATGTTGCACCCATTAAGTATAGAAAGTGCCAAACATGGGGAACTACCCGGGGAGGAGTTAGGAAAATGAACAAGGAGAAGCGAGAACCACTTAAAAGGAGGAATCTATTGTATTTCGTCTATGTTCAACATAGCAACTAGGGATCAAAAAGCACCAAATTTGATGACTTATTAAAGGACAGACGAAGTAAGAGCATGCTATGAAGACGTGACAACATATGTCGAGAATGCCTCCGTTAATTGTGTACAAATAAATACGAGTCCAAAGGCAGGGTAAGAAAGGGTTTAGCTAATGGAGATATAAACTCTTCCGGAAACCAGTAACGCGGTAAACCATGTCAAACCAGACCGATCAATATCCGAACGGAACGGATTCGAACTTCTCCTATAAGAGGTTTCCGGTGCGAAATGAAATTCATGAGTAATTCAAAGGAAAAAGAGAAAGAAGGAGGAGTCATAAACAAAAACAAAACATGGTAGAGATCGACTCGTGAGCGTGATTCTGAGTCTCGTGGTTGAGATCCGTGAGCGAGACCTAAGCAGGAGAAACAAAGGTAGAAGGAGCAGAGAGGCAGCAGCACTTCTTTCTCCGCTGCTATATCAAGATGGTTTATAGCATCATAGATAGAGCCAAGGTTTCCTTCACGTAGTTCCACTAGCTTCAGTAACATCTCGATACCCGGGCTAGTAGATGCATACCAATATGACTAGTTAGGGCGATCCAGCGGGAGCGCTATATGTACCTTTGACTCTGCTGTCTCCACCTATGCTTGCTCTGATGCGGGCAAGTAGCAAGACGCCATATCAAGCGCTACGTGATCTTCGACCACCCTTGCTTCGGGGCTCGAGGTTCGAGCTGCTAGGGAAAGCTTTGGGACTGGCATCCATGTTCTATCCGATGTCAAGACCGGAACGTGACGAAGGTCATCCCGAATACTGAGAAAAAGAGTCAGCGCGGCAAGGCAAGGATTGAACTACCCGTCCCCAGCCTTGCCATCGAGAAGTGAATATCCAACAAGATATGAGCACTAACAAAGCAACTATGGGGAATGGAGTGACGGCCGGTGTCCAATTCAGGTTTGCTCGTAGTCACTAGCCCGGTGGGTACAGGCAGGGTGGTCTACGATCACGGAGTGGGCATGCTACGAGCTCTATGCCAGCCGGGTAAGGAGGGGATGCAATCATAGTAAAGGTTCCTCCCTTCCCATAAGTTCGATATCCCGAAATGGCCTGCTTGCAGTCGCTTTGGCGAAGACACCTTCCCACTTTCTATAGATGGATTACCGACCGCGATGATGGAAATGAGAACCTACCTTCCCGCATGGTTGGAGTAGTCCGCACTGAGGACAGAGGATAGTTTCGTGAACGTGGACTGGGCACGGAAGCGGGAGGAGTATTATGTTGACGAGAGACAAGGACCTGAGAAGGCGGGGAGACGGGCTATTTGACGGACAAAAGAATAGACAGAGTGATAAGCAAGCAGAGCCAACGGAGCCAAAATAGGGTTCTACCAGAGCGGAGCGAGGTGTATTCGAGTAATAGAGTAAGTGCTAGATCCGCGAAAGGCGGGTAAGAGATTACTTTTTCAAAAACAAGGCAAAGCAAACAAAGCAAGAGATGTCGCATGGATGGAAAGAACGTTGCTAGAGCAGTTAGTTGTGAACAGTTTTTCCTGATGTGTCTTGCAAAGGAGCATTGGGCCTTTATGATGTGTTTCCTCTCGCTCCCTGTAGTTTTTCAGATGAGTCCACCAAAGCAAGAACAGCGCCTTCGCCTGCTTGGATTAGGACTTTGGTGCTTGAGAGAGCAGAACAGAAAGCAAGAGACCTTACTTGAACAAAGCCAGGGATTTCAGTTCTTTTAGTAGGGAAGACAACTCAATAACTCAAGAATGAATGTAGGGGTAGGTGAGCAGTACTAGGAAAGAAGAAGACAGCTCAGTGCGTTAATAAGTATACTGCTGTACTATACTTTAAGGGAAGAAGTCGACTTAAGTACAAGAACCAAGAGCGCTTACTATCAGAGCTGCGCCTAACACTCTTCAAGAGAGCGAATCCTCTTCTCTTTCTTATTGGAGATAGAGGCTTACTATTCTAGCTA
>JAREIK010009238.1:0-10000 GCA_029783825.1 Sapria himalayana | reverse complement strand
CTTCGGGCTCTTATTTCGGATAAGTCATCGAGTTCTTTTCTTTCTATCTCCATTTTCCAGGACCCGATCTTTCTGTCTCATAATAGACTCCTCCGAGTAAAGCATTGCATTAAGTTCATATAGTTTTCGAGTTTAATCAATCGCTGCTTGCTCTGTCCTTCGCAAGAATGGTTTGGATCTCGTACAGCTCATCTTGATTTAAGGACAAGGACGTTGATTCTTTCCTCTATTTTGCCAAAGGTGGTAACGTTCGAACTTTTCAGCGACCAAACTTTTGGACCACTTGGAACATGGAGTTGCCCTCAACCCGAATCTTCCACGCTTGCTCCACAGTTCGGAGAAAGGATGGATGATTAGACTGCGTCTTAAAAAACATTTCATGTTCTGCACTGAGTGATTCAACTTAATCATGACTGGGGCATGGTCAGAGTCCATTAGTACCAAGCTTCGGAGAAGAGATTCACAATCTCATTGCCATTGCCTTTTTCTCTGTCAAAGAATTCATATTCTAGCACCATCAGCTCCTCTAGCGGACTCGAAGAAGGGACCTAGTCTGAATCCGTTATGCTAGGCTTTTTAAAAAGGCATCGGTTTACTCTTTAAAAGCCTACTCGGCCCCCATTCATATATATTTTATCTTTTGAATAAAGGAGCAAGCTCGCTCACTTGTTTCCTAGTCCATAGCTTGACAGTGGTCAGGGGTTTCCAGCCTGCCAACTAAACCGGTGGGATTTTGGAACTTCCACTCCTCCGTCGAAGCTTGTTCAGGAGCTGGGGGCTTTCTTTTAGGAATATACGGAGTTTTCCTTACCCGGCTTGGCTAGCTCGCTTAAGCTCAATCTCTATTCATTCTTTTCCCAACGCCTTCACACTCTAATGCGAATGCCATCCATCTTATTTGAAATCAGCCTTGCTTCTTTTACTTTCTTAATTTAAGGAGGGGGCCAAAAGAGAATACGCAAGATTAAGCTTAAGCCAGGTAATAAAACAGGAAATCCCCGTAGGAAAGAATAAGCTTGTCCCTTTTAAAGAGTCCTTACCTCTGACCTGGGAAATCAACTTCTTTAAAATGAATTGGAGCTGACTTGCTTTCCTTGACTTCACTTCCAAATTGACAAGAGGGGAACCACACGCAAGCCGAAGGGATTTTTCTTGTCAGTGACCAATTTCCTTTCGTTGGCCATAATTCTTCGCTATAACCCATGTTTCCTTGAACGATGATTCTTCGAGTGCCTATCGCTCGCTAAAACTAGATTGAATACTTGATATAAAAACCCTGCCTTGATTGGAACGAATACTCTTTATAGATTATAAGACGAGGAAGAGTGTGATAGAATCGTCTTAACTCTATAATGAAAAAAAGATTATTCGATTCCACTGAGAGTCTGATCGGATCGGCTTACGCAATGATCGGAATCACTCTATTCAAACGTCCACGATTGAGCGTAGATATCAAAAAGAATTCTTTCTTTTTCTTTTTTTTTTCTTTAAAAGACAAAAGACAAGGATGCGTGGGGCTTCAGAGGGGGAGTGAATCAGTGCTCGATCCCAATCCCAGACAATCCATAAGCTTTCCCCTTATCGTCCTTTTTCATTTGAGTTACCATATGATCTGTAATAGCAGTCACAGTCGCCATATGCTTAACACGTGGTGGAGCGAACGAAGACGTAATCCCTCCGATCTCCCTGATCTTACCGTTCCAAGCGAACAGTCTCAGGGCTTTTCTCGTACTATTGGTGCTATCCTCGATCTGACAGTAGTAGTCAGGCTTTGAAGGCAGTTGTAGTTGCATTCTACTCTCCTGAGGGGGAGGGGAGACTTGACCTATGGAGAGCTACTCTATCGGATTACTTGAGTGTGAGCAATCAAGTTTGAAAGCATTAGACTAAGAAGAAGGCTGACTAAGAATGACATCCCTTGTGTACGAACTAGGGCTAGGGCTATTCAAAGACTGTCAAAGAAGAGATGACTGGTCAAAGGCATTCCTACTATCTAAGAAGCGTGCTACTGCCTTGGCACCTTGGAATGCTAATAGGATTCTTCACGGTCTTCGAAGACCATGCCTATAATATCTAGTACGCCCTTCCCTGCTCTTTCCAAGAATCTTTCTAGGAGCTAGTGGCAAATAGGAATATGTCTCGCCTCGAAGATAAAGGATAAAATCCAATCCCTAAAGCAATTCATGTAAGAAGCTATCGGCATTACCACCGGGTATTGGAGCTGTTACGCAATTGAATCATAATATGCTCTGACCCCTGAAATCAGACTTTTTCGCATCCGGAGTTCAAATAGGCTAGGCCTCCTCGCACATAGAATGGAAGAATCCACTGTTAGGCTCTGATCAAGACCTATTTTTTAAGGAATTTACTCCGTTGTCGGAAGCATGATCTTTTTCTTAAGTCAGCCTATAGTCCCCTCTTTATCCCTTGTACTATAAGACATCAGCCTATATGAAATGTTTGACCGGCAAAGCGAAGAAAGACATGCCCTACTAGATCGAAGTGGAGCATGGTAAGTTTCATCTTGCCACCCATACAAGTCACAAGCCCTCTCCGGACATGATATGATATGGGAATTGATTTGACTAAGTATCGCAATTCCAATTAGTTAGACATGCTACCTTCCATCTCTCGAGATAAAAAACCTTTGTATACCACCCAAAGGGAATAATAATATATTAAAATGAATGTAAATGCATTCACCGCTGACGTCCACTTGTTATTTACAGGTGCTTTCCCACGTCCGGGCCTCCTTTGTTAATAGTAATTAATCCCTTTCCGAACCGAATATGGAAACTCATCTTATTCTACTCATAAGAACCAGAACAGGCACTCGTAACCGTCCCTAACCTCTGTCTCTAACCTATTCCCTTTCCTATGTCCTTTTACCCTTTGAACACAACCGGAAACAGGCATACAAGCAGGTCAGCTGGTCACGTCCTTCTTTGGTCTGCTCTGGTCAGGAACACAATCAAAGGAAGAGGCAAAAAGGGTATATTGTATGTAGTGAACAGGGCCCAGCGCAAGCAAGCTCTTTTATAACCTCTCTCTTGTCCGGCAAGCAATCGCCATCTCCTACTGAAATAACTTGATTGTACAAGTATCGATAAGTATATCGGGATGGGAATAGAGAATGCATTTTTGCCCTTAGAGCACCTACATCGACTCCAAGTGTGAAGCAAATAGCCTTTCCAGCTGGTAACAGCTTATAGCACTTACAGCCGAGTTATAGCTGACTGAGAAGGCTATATTCATTCTTTGAAGGACCCGACTTATCTCCGGAGATGTAACAATTTAGGACCCTGGACCCGGGGATGAAAGTAAGAGTGATTGACCGGACTTCATTTCAAAGGAAAGTTATTCCAATTAGGACTAGATAGACACCTTCATTCCATACCAAAAAAAGGTAGACAAGACTGCTCTATCGGTTAGGACTAGAACTCCAAGCCCAAACCTAGAGCTACAGCCTGACTTCTTTGTAGACCTTTCGTGGCATCGAGAAAAAATGAATAAGAGCGCTGAAGGACGTGAAAGAAGTCAAAGCTAGTCGAATCCTGTTGTCCAAACTCTCTTGACTTTAGATTGAGACCCTCGGTCACTGAACCCATCCCGTCTTTAAAGCAAGCAATGGTCTACCACTCCGCAGCTTGTTTAGGGGAGCTCCTTTGTTATTTTTGTTCTACCGGAGCACAAACCCTAGTCCCAAGCTAAACAGCTATCCATCTGAAAGGAGCAAGAGCTTCTTCAACAAAGAAATTATCTATCCTGCGAATCTTCCTCCAACAGAATCAATGGCATCGCTTCTTCCTCTAAGCATGCTAGCAGTCCTTGCAATCGAAGAATCATGCCTCGCTCCAACCGCACCGTGGGAAGACCCACCTTAACTCAATCTTACCTTGCCTTGGCTTTCACTGGAATATAATACCTGCACCAGAAGAACTAGACGACAATGTCTTAGTCCGGTAAATGCTGGAGGTCATTGACTTTAGCCGAGTTCCCAGTTCCTATTATTACCCCTAACTTGAAATTGTTCCAATCATAATCCGTCATAAAACTTTCCATATCGTCTCAATCGGGGTCAAACTATAAAGACAATATTTGCCCCCCTGAATTTCATAAGCTTGTCTTTCGAAGGCCTTTACAACCACACCATTAGTAGTCCTTTCCTAAGCCGTGGTAGGCATTGTTTGTGGATTCATTAGGCTAGATCTGAGCCTAGGTCATTTTTAGGATAAGTAATTAGTAAAGGCTGATCAAATTCCATACTAAGTAACTTGTCTTATGAGTCCCAGGAAACCCTACTCTCAATCCGGTTCGGGTTTCGGCGGCAAGCATAGCCCGGCCCGATAGAGCCAAGAGCAAGCCAAGCAGCCGGACAACAGATGGTGCAGCGAGAACAGCAGGGGTGTTGGGTAGTTCAATAGAGTAGTAAGGTCCGGATCACCGGTCTTTGAATGGCTGTGGAAATCTGAGAAAACTCAAAAAGTAAATGTAAAACTCCCCTCTTTCCTCCTTGTGCATATCGCGCTATCATACTCCTCATACCATAATAGCGATGGCTCGGGTCGACCTATTGAGTTGAGATACAAAATTGGCTTTTCCCTACTAGCTGCTCATTTAACACAACCCTGTCTACGAAGCAAGGAATCCGTATTCATTGCCCCACGGAGCGGTGAACGGACGCTTAAGGAAGGCTACTTCTTGTTAAACATAGGAACTAACCTATTCCTATCTATAGGTCCAAGTAGACGCCATTAGTGCTTCTAGCCCGATTCTGGACAGTCTCAGCTTAGAAACGAAATGAATGTATAGTGGAATCGGAATCGGAGGACGGAGAAATGGTTATGGAACTGCCAAGGTCAATCACATCCTATGCCTTCCCGGCCCACAACTGTTCCAAGGAAGGTGAATGAATGCAGAAATAGACACATTTGTCTTAGGAGTTAGCCTCAGAGGGCTTTAGCCTTTCTGTTAACCACAGTAAAGGGCTATCAACAACCGCCTCATTTGCAAGGGCAATGATCCCCAAGCACCGCTTGGCTAGGGAAATTGACGTGCCCGAGTACGACATCTTAGAGCAGCTTAGCCGGTTCTTCCATTTGCGAACTGCTCAGACATCCCAGAATCACCTGATATCTTCTTTGCGGATACCCCACCGGAAGGCCTGAAGGCAATGATAGGGCAAATTACCGCTTAAGGATGCAGCGCACATGAAGCCTCTTAAGGGTGCTCAAGGGTACGGGATTGAATCTTTGTCCCCTAAGGACCGAGAGGACATGCGGGGTAGACCAGTGCTTCACCTCTTCCATGTCATTGACGTCAACTAAGGACCCAAAGTTTTCCAATCCTTCAATGGTTCAGTCCCAGAACATGAGGGAGAATCGAGATTCCTGTTATTAGGTCACTTCCCACGGACATACAGGGTCCAAGTTCACTTCACACTTTTCTCGTTTCATGTCCACATCCCTCGCTGTTTCACAGTCCCATCGGGGCATGAAACACAGGGGAAATTCATGTGTGCATGTTATCATTTGAAAGAGTTCTGCTTGAACACTAGCCCGCATTCTCTTACTTCAGACATGGTACTGGTATGGAATCTTCCTATGAATCTATTTGGCTCGCCTAAATCTTCATTGTGCAATAGAGCGAGCAGGAAGGAAATACACTCGAGGCAAAACGAAAGAATAAAAGCAATTAGACCGCATAAAATTGAAAGGAGATCCAAGTACTCCCCCCCTGGCTGGATGGACAGAGTGCCTGCAAAATTCTTATTTCCATTTTATCCTATGGACCGTAATGTCTCGTATGGAACTTTGGAGTTAAAACTCCCTTTTTTCAGTGTTCCATCGGTCGGTTCACCTCCCTATTGTTGTGTCGCTTTCCCAAAGTTGTATTATCGCATTCTCTCGGAACCATTTCACCTTTTAGATTTGCCATCAGCTGGTACTGAGGCGCGAAAAGTTCATCCTAATCCAATCCTGTTTTCAAGCCTCGACTAGAAGGAAGCACAGGCCTGACCTTCCTTTCATCTTCCTATCTCATGAATCTTTCATAGAGAGTAGAGTAAAGGCGACCCATAGGGTCTTGGAAGTCTTCGACTCTTCTGGTATTCTTGGCACAGCTCCTGTTCAATGCCAGTAGTGTGAGGAGTTTGGTCACACTGTTCGCACCTGCCCCAGTAATTCTTCTTCGCTTGCCACTGGTTCCAATCGCTTGCTGTTTCGGGCCAAGTCTGCCATGGGCACACCAGTTTATGTCCTCGATAAATGGGACTAAAACTGGTTCTTCATGTCCTCCCAAGTGAAAATCTAGTTGGGTGGAAGGTTTACATACTCAGTTTCGTCTCCGGAAGACTTCGTTTCAAGCAGCAATCTTTTCAATGAAAGGAAAGATACCTGTTGTTGATTCCCTTGTTGGGTTGGGTTGGGTTAAACAGCTCTTGAATAAGCGGTGTTGAAGAGGCCTTGGAGGAATAGATGTGGACATGAATCTGACTATAGGATATGTAGCTCACTGATCACAAGTCAATCTCATCCTTGATCGTAGGGCGAGGCCCGCTTAATTCTCCTTTCGAGGGAAAGAAAAGTGTGCTTTTTCCATCTTTGGGTCTGGCTGTCTCCCCTAAGTACCAAATGCTTAATCTTTGCGAGCAAGGTCTGTCCCACGGAGCGGTAGTCAATTGCCTTCTCTTTCCTGTGCTATCTTTAGTCAGGAATAGCGGTCCGGTAAGATTCCCCAAGGGTTACCTTGCCTAGTCTGTTTTCTCTGTTAACAAAAGGATGCCTTATAGATTTTATAGATTGATCCTGATCTAGCCCTAACAAAAAGCTTAAGCAAGTTCATTTCCTAATATTTACGTCATTTAGGTGCGAAACCAAACCTATCCAGTCCCTCGCTCGTTATGAACCAGCCAGTTCTGGTGTTAGGTAGATCCCGCGGAATTGATTGAGTCAGACTGGAGTTGCTCTTTCTGAATAAGCATCAAATTCTGTCTTTCTTTCGGACTTCGTGTCAAGTTGAACTCCTGCCTTGATTCTTTTCAAGCCCGAACTTTATCAAATGTAGACCTTCCTTTAGCTTAGTTGGTCACTAGGATGTGAAGCTGTTCACTATGCTTTCCCTGTCCTGGTTTACCTGTCGAAGATGGATGGATTGATCGAAGATCGGTATCGCAGCTTCGGATTAAGAAACCGCAGGTGTGGGTGAGGCAGGTCTTGTAACAGATGAGGCGATAGCCGCAGGAAAAGAATCATTGAGTCCGGGAAGGATAAATGGAGTCGGAATTGGTACCGGAACTGTAAGATAACTGAAAGAAGACTGAAAGTGCATCTACCAAACTGAATCAATCGCAGGTCCGAAAGTCGGGACAGCGTAAAAGAACGACCATGGAGACTTGGGGCGTCCTAACTAGTACTCTCTTTGGCCCTTGCCTACAGCGCAGAAGTCAAGTTCTTTGCATTTGCCTTAGGCGGGAATGAAGAAAGTCAACTTGTGGTGTCGAAAGACTCGTCTATCAGTGATCGTACAACCGAGTAAATCAGTACGGGGGTAACGGTAGAATAGTCCAGGGACCCCTAAAGTGGAGGTGCATTGGAGCCGTGCATGAGCATATCGAGTAAGACACAACACCTTTAGAGGAAGGGAAGGATACGAAAGCAGTTTTTCAGAAAAGCCGCGATGGCGAGAGCATTGTAATCCGAGAGTCAGCAGGAGACCGAGTAAGGAATAAAAATGAGTATTTCAATCATTCTGAACGCTACGAGCAAAGAAAGGCGCGTACCGCACCGTGGGAAGCACAGAGAAGAGAGGCTTCCCACACAAGCCTATCCTATTAGGGCTAATCGATGGCTATGTAAAGAATATCCAACCAGCCCAACACTGGGCCATCTTTTCTGTTGGATAAAGGAAACTCTGCTCTGTTCTGCTCTCTCTATACCCTTGCTTTCAAGCATCCTCTTTTCATATCTTACTGGACGTACCTATTCTATTGTAAGCACTGTTCATTGACCTAAAAGAGTGCCGGGCGGGGGTAGGACGGGGAGACAAAGAGAAAGATGGTGGGCACAGTTGAACAAGGCTCATATTCAGATACTCCACCTGAAGAACAGATTGAATGAGAACTTGACGTATTATCGTAGTAGAAGTAAAGAAGCCAGGTTTACACCAGCAAAAGAGAGGTTGGCTGTTGCAGGAGTGGAACATACCCCATTGATGAACAAAGGACAATGCTTTGCCTTCCGAGATTGACTCCGCTATAGGATAAACAAAGATTGATGTTGAAGACAAAAAAAAGCAAATCGAAATGAAGAAAGGAGAAGTTTCATTCGAACTTTTGACGCTCGGGCGAATCTTTGAGTAGGAGTTATGGATGAACTTCGCAACGAAAGAGGTCCGATGTTGCACTAATGGCATAAGGTACGGTAGCTGGGGTAGGACGTATTTAGATAGCGCTAGCGAACGCGTTGGAGGCAGACTCAAGAAGTCCAATCGTATATGCTTCACCTCTACTGAAATCGAATAGAGATCTGGGGTTTAGGACTGGCTAGCCTTCCTTCGAGGGTACTTTATTCTTGCCTTTAGCGAAAAGGTGTCCCTGGCAGAATTCTTCAACTCCCCTGTTGTTAACACGTCCTGGGTCCTGGAATGTCACTCGGAAAGATACCAATATTGTCCGTTTTGGTATCCTTTGGAGGTCTGACGACTTGGTCGACCTAGTTTCTTTCTTTTTCTGGGTGGTGCTTCTGGCAAAGATTACCTTGTGCCTTGTGTGTGCTCTAGCTTCGGGTTCACCTAGGTGGGAAACTAGCTCTTATGGCTAGCTTGAGCTTGGCTTTCGCTTTCTGGCTCCAGAAACTCGACTGAATTAGCTGATGCATGAAGCATAGCATACGTGCTGGAGGATCTTGAAAAGGATATGCTGCTAGCTAGCTTTCTGGCTTTGGCTGTCCGGTGTAGTTTCATTTTGTTCAGCTTTTTGCCGGAGTTTTCTGCCCTTTAGTGATAAATAACGAACACACACCTCCCTTGACCCACTAATCATCATATCATCTGGCGCGGTAGGAGCTTGATTTGCTTGCTTCTTTTAAAGTGCTTTCCTTTGGGTGAAGCAGCATAAGTGCATTGGTCACATAGGCTTGAAAGTACCCGCTCGTGTCCGTACATATGGCATTGGGGCAATTCCTTGTTTAGTTGTAAAGTTTCGCTGATTGGCCCTGCTAGTGTGCGAATCCCGTAGCCTCTTCTGTCCATTCCTAGAGAGTCTGATGTGGCCTGGCTTCTTTAATCGGTGGAATCTGCCCTCCAGCCCTTCCCGGTCTACTCTCACCATGGAAGGAAAGAGAGTGCTATATAATATAGCAAGCCACCCAATCATTACGGTCTTCACAAAGGAAGGAGCTTGAACAACTAGAAGAGGGGCGTAGAGGTGAAAGGCGGGCCGGCCAGTCACCTGCGAATCGACGGCGGAAGACGTGAGCACTTTAAGCATCTATTTTATGTGCCGCCCGGAAGAAACCGGATAAGTATAACAAACGGGGAAGCTTCCCCCAATCCCCTTGACTCGGAATGAAGGAAAGACTGATCATGGATAAGGAGCGAAGACAAGCCGCGAGCTATGAACGAAGGGCAAGAGACAAGCAATTGAGGCGAATCTAGTTCTCAGACGAGCTAGGACACGAGTATAGGCTATCAATGCTATGCGAAGGGAGCGAGACCAAGCCGAGCCACTAGTGGAGATACGTATACTGCCGGTGAAATACCAAAACAAAGTAAAAAAAATGTAAGTGAACTATTGAAGCTATCAGTGTGATTGATCAGACAAGTACCAAGGGCTTTCGGTAGACTTCTTTCATTTCCGAATTCGTTTGCGACAAGTCCTAGCATTAGTATGAGTTCGTTGACCGCGTAAGGGCGATCCATCTTGATGAAAATCTTTCGATGTCTGCTCGTTCTCCCCTCTTAAATTCCCAATGAAAACCTCTCTTTGATCTTTATGTTCCCA
>JAREIK010009237.1:0-47452 GCA_029783825.1 Sapria himalayana | reverse complement strand
AATAAATAATAATTCTCAATATTATTGTTTTCATTATAATTTAAAATATTCATTTTAATTAGTTATTTGCTTATTTTTATATAAATATTAATTACAAAATAAATTATGAGTTAGATAGATATAATTTTATAAATTATTTTTCATCAATAAAATATAGATAAACTTTTTAAAATAAAAAAAAATATAAAACAAATAATTATTATTTAGTAATACATTTTCCTTTGCTTTTAAATCATTTTAGGTTTTCATATTATATTTTAAGAAATATGAATCTTATTCATTATAGATTTTAATTCATTTTTTGAGAATTATTAGAATATCTCTCATTAAAATTGTTTCTATCAAATTTATATTATATATAATTATTATGAATATTATAAATAAATATTGTATTTACTCTTGAAAAAAATTTAAAAATTATTATATTTTCAACGGATATAACTTTGAAAATATGAGAAAAAATAATAAAAATAAATTTTTGTTATTTCATTTTTTAAATAAAGCATATAGACAATTAAATGCCCGCTTACATAAATCAGTAAGCTCATAAACTACGAAACCCCTAAATACATAAACCATTTAATATCTATATACTACTTATTGAATAATAAATCTCATTTTTATGACTATTTATTATAATTTTAAATATTTAATTTAATTATTTATAGTTTAATTTTTTATAAAAATTAATTACAAATTAAATTTCGAGCGAGACAAACATTATTTAAATAATTTATTTTTAATAAAAAAAATATAAGCTGATAAAAAGAAGAAAAAATTTAAAAATTAAAAATTATTAATTACTAATATTTTTTTATTTGATTTTGAATCATTTTGCATCATGTAAATATATAAATTATTTAAGTAAAATCTAAAAACCACAATATGCCTAAAAACATAAATTGCTAAATTCTTAAACAACAAAATTCCTAAATAATCAAACCAAGAAACCGGTATTCCATATATAATAAATTACAAATCTCATTTTAATTTGTATTCTTTAAAATTTTAAATATTCATTTTAATTATATATTAGTTTATTTTTTATAGAAATGTTAATTACAAAGTAAATAATGAGTGAGACAAATATAATTTTATTAATTTATTTTTTATTCAAAAAAATATATATAAGCTTATAAAAAGAAGTAAAAATTTAAAAACAAAAAATTATTATTTAGTAATATATCTTACTTTGATTTTGAATCATTGTATATAGGGTTTTAAAATATATTTTAATAACTATCAATTTTATTAATTATAGTTTATTAATTTATTTTTTTGATCATTATTATAATATCTATCAATAAAATTACTTATATTGAATTTTAATGGTTTATAATTATTAATATTATTATAACTAAATATTATTTTTACTTTTGAAAGAAAATTTAAAAATTATTATATTTTCAAAGGTTATAACCTTCAAAAAATGATAAAAAATCTAAAAAATAATTTTTTATATTTTTATTATTTAAATAAAATTTATAAATCACTAAATACTTAAACTTTTAAATCTCTAGACTCCTAAACCCTAAAAACCACTAAATTCTAAAAGCATTAAACCTATATAACCTATATAATAAATGATAATTATAATATCTATCAATAATTTATTAATTAATCTCTATCTTATTATTAATACATTATTAATTTAATTTTTGATCATTATTAATATATCTATCAATAAAATTGTTTAAATTGAATTTAAATGATATATTTTTATAAATATTAATATAACAAGAGATTTTATTCACATTTCAAAAAATTTTAAATAATATTATATTTTCAAAGGTTATAACCAATGAAAATGATAAAAAATTGCTAATTTTTTTTTGTTATTTTATTATTTAAATAATACCTATAAACCACTAATTGCATAAAAAAATAAATCACTAAACTCCTAAACGATAAAACCTCTAAATACTTAAACCATTAACTAGTATAATTTAATAATAAATCATAAATATCATTTAAATTTGTATTCAGTATAATTTTTAATTTTTATTTTAATTATTTATCAGTTTATTTTTATAGATATATTAATAGATATATTATTATTATGATTATATCTATTAGTATGATATATTATTTATCAGTTTATCTATCAGTTTATTATTATGATTTTATTTTATATATTATTTATAAAAATAACAGTAAAATAAACTAGTTTATTTTAATTATTTATTATTTATTATATTTATTTTAATTATTTATGAGTTTATTTTTATAGATATCTTAATAAAATTATAGTATACATTAATAATAAAATTATATTACTAATTTTATTAATAAGTAATATATTTTGATTTGATTTTGAATCATATTGCGTCATGTAAATATAGTTTAATTAAATTTATATTTTTATTAATAGTTTATTAATTTAATTTTTGATCATTATTATAATATCTATCATTAAATTTGTTTATATTGAATTTATTTGATATATAATCAGTAAGATTAATATAATTATACATGGTATTAACATTTCATAAAATTTTAAAATTTATAATATTTTCAAAGGTTAAAACCTTTGAAAATCAAAAAAAATCTAAAAAATTTTTTTTTATTTTTATTATTAAAGTAAAATCTATAAACCACAATATGCCGAAAAACATAAATTACTAAACTCCTAAACAACAAAATTCCTAAATAATCAAACCAATAAACCGATATTCCATATATAATAAATCATAAATCTCATTTTAATTTGTATTCATTATAATTTTAAATATTCATTTTAATTATTTATTAGTTTATTTTTTATAGAAATGTTAATTACAAAGTAAATAATGAGTGAGACAAATATAATTTTAATAATTTATTTTTTATTCAAAAAAAATATATATAAGCTGATAAAAAGAAGTAAAAATTTAAAAACAAAAAATTATTATTTAGTAATATATCTCACTTTGATTTTGAATCATTGTATATAGGTTTTGAAATTATATTTTAATATCCATCAATCTTATTAATTATAATTTTTTAATTTATTTTTTGATCATTATTATAATATATATCAATAAAATTACTTATATTGAATTTTAAGGGTTTATAATTATTAATATTATTATAACCAAATATTATATTTACATTTGAAAAAAAATTTAAAAATTATTATATTTTCAAAGGTTATAACCTTCTAAAATGATAAAAAATCTCAAAAATAATTTTTTATATTTTTATTATTTAAATAAAATTTATAAATCACTAAATACCAAAACTTTTATATCTATACTCTCTTAAACCCTAAAAACCCCTAAATACTTAAAGCATTAAACCTATATACCCTATATAATAAATGATAATTATAATATCTATCAATAATTTGGTAATTAATCTCTATCTTATTATTAATAGTTTATTAATTTAATTTTTGATCATTATTAATATATTTATCAGTAAAATTATTTAAATTGAATTTAAATGATATATTTTTATTAATATTAATATAACTACAGATTATCTTCACATTACAAAATATTTTAAATAATATTATATTTTCAAAGGTTATAACCTATGAAAATGATAAAAAATTGCAAAATTTTTTTTGGTTATTTTATTATTTAAATAATACCTATAAACCACTAAATGCATAAAAACAAAAATCACTAAACTCCTAAACGATAAAACCTTTAAATACATAAACCATTAAACTAGTATACATTAATAATAAATCATAAAAATCATTTAAATTTGTATTAAGTATAATTTTTAATTTTTATTTTAATTATTTATTAGTTTATTTTTATAGATATATTAATAACAAATTAAATTATCAGTGAGACAGATCTAATTTAAAATAAACCAGTATACCATAAATAATAAATAATAAATCTCAATATTATTGTTTTCATTATAATTTAAATTATTCATTTTAATTATTTATTTGTTTATTTTTATATAAATATTAATTACAAAATAAATTTTTAGTTAGATAGATATAATTTATATAAATTATTTTTAATCAAAAAAATATAGATAAACTTTTTAATAAAAAAAAATTTCAAAACAAATAATTATTATTTGGTAAAGCATTTTACTTTGCTATTGAATCATTTTGGTTTTCATATTATATTTTAAGTAATATGAATCTAAATCATTAGAGATTTTTAATTTATTTTTTTTGATTTATCAGAATATCTATTAATAAAATTGATTAAATTGAATTTATATTATATTTAATTCTTATGATTATTATAAAGAAATATTGTATCCACTCTTTAAAAAAATTTAAAAATTATTATATTTTCAAGGATTATAACCTTGAAAATATGAGATAAAATAATGAAAATAAATTTTTTGTTAATTCATTTTTTAAATAAAGCATATAGACCATTAAATGGCTGCTTAATTAAATCAGTTAGCTCATAAACCCTGAAACCCCTAAATACATAAGCCCTTTAACATCTATTTACTACTTAATGAATAATAAATCTCATTTTTTGTCTATTTATTATAATTTTAAATATTCAATTTAATTATTTATAGTTTAATTTTTTAGAAAAATTAATTACAAAATAAATTTTGAGCGAGACAAACATTATTTAAATAATTGATTTTTAATAAAAAAAAATATAAGTTAATAAAAATAAGTAAAATTTTAAAAATTAAATATTATTATTTAGTAATATATTTTGATTTTATTTTGAATCATTTTGCGTCAAGTAAATATATTTTAAGTAAAATTTATATTTTTAATAATAGTTTATAAATTTAATTTTTGATCATTATTATAATATCTATCATTAAAATTGTTTAAATTGAATTTATATGATATATAATTAGTAAGATTAATATATTTATACATGGTATTAATATTTCAAAAAATTTTAAAAATTATCTTAATTTCAAAGGTTATAAACTTCGAAAATCTGAAAAATCAAAAAAAAAAATTAATTTATTTTATTTAAATAAAACCTATAAACCACAAAATGCCAAAAAACATAAATTGCTAAACTCCTACACAAGAAAACTCCTAAATAATCAAAAAATTAACCAGTATAACATTTATAATAAATCACAAATTTCATCTTAATTTGTATCCATTCTAATTTTTAATATTCATTTTAATTATTTATTAGTTTATATTTATAGAAATGTTAATTACAAAATAAATAATGAGTGAGACAAATATAAATATAATAATTTATTTTTAATCAAAAAAATTATAACCTTAAAAAAGAAGTAAAAATTTAAAAATAAAAAATTATTATTTAGTAATATATTTTACTCTGATTTTGAATCAGTGTATATAGGTTTTGAAATTATATTTTAATTTCTATCAATCTTATTCATAATAATTTATTAATTTATTTTTTGATCATTATTATAATATCTATCAATAAAATTACTTATTTTGAATTTTAATGTTTTATAATTATTAATATTATTATAGCTAAATATTATATTTACATTTGAAAAAATTTTTAAAAATTTTTATATTTTCAAAGGTTATAATTTTCAAAAATGATAAAAAATCACAAAAATAATTTTTTTATAATTTTATTTTTTAAATAAAACTTATAAATCACTAAATACCTAAACCTTAAAATCTATAGACTCCTAAACCCCAAAACCCCCTAAATACTTAAAGCATTAAACCAATATAATCTATATAATAAATGATTATTATAATATCTATCAATAGTTTATTAATTAATATCTATCTTATTATTAATAGTTTATTAATTTAATTTTGATCATTATTGATATATCTATCAATAAAATTGTTTATAATTAATTTATATGATATATAATTATTAATATTATTATAACTAAATATTATATTCACATTTCAAAAAATTTTAAATATTATTATATTTTCAAAGGTTATAACCTAAGAAAATGAGAAAAAAGTACAAATTTTTTTTTGTTATTTAATTATTTAAATAATAGCTATAAACCTCTAAATGCCTAAAAACAATAATCACTAAACTCCTAAACGACAAAACCTCTATATACTTAAACCTTTAAACTAGTATACATTAATAATAAATCATAAATATCATTTAAATTTGTATTCAGTATAATTTTTAATTTTATTTTAATTATTTATTAGTTTATTTTTATAGAAATATTAATTACAAATTAAATTTTCATTGGACATATCTAATTTAAATTAAACCAGTATACCGAAATAATAAATAATAAATCTCAATATTATTATTTTCATTATAATTTAAAATATTCATTTTAATTAGTCATTTGTTTATTTTTATATAAATATTAATTACAAAATAAATAATGAGTTAGATAGATATAATTTATATAAATTATTTTTAATCCAAAAAGTAAAGATAAACTTTTTAAAAGAAAAAAAATTTTCAAATCAAATAATTATTATTTTGTAATACATTTTCCTTTGCTTTTAAATCATTTTAGGTTTTCATATTATTTTATAAGTAATATGAATCATATTCATTATAGATTTTTAATTTATTTTTTTAGATTTATTATAATATATATTAATAAAATCGATTATATTGAATTTATATTATATATAATTTTATGTTTATAATATATAAATATTGTATTCACTTTTGAAAAAAATTTAAAAATTATTATATTTTCAAAGGTTATAACCTTCAAAATATAATAAAAAATAATAAAAATCAATTTTTTATTCTTTCATTTTTTAAATAAAGACTATAGACCTTTAAATGCCTGCTTACTTAAAACAGTAAGCTCATAAACCCCAAAACCCCTAAATACATAAACACTTTAACATCTATATACTACTTAATGAATAATAAATCTCATTTTTATGTCTATTTATAATAATCTTAAATATTCAATTTAATTATTTATAGTTTAATTTTTTACAAAAATTAATTACAAAATAAATTATGAGTGACACAATCATTATTTAAATAATAGATTTTTTTTAAAATATAAGCTTATAAAAAGTAGGAAAAATTTTAAAATTAAATATTATTATTTAGTAATATATTTTGATTTGATTTTGAATCATTTTGCATCATGTAAATATATTTTGATTAAAATTTATAATTTTAAAAATAGCTTATTAATTTAATTTTTGATCATTATTATAATTTCTATCATTAAAATTGTTTATATTGAATTTATATAATATATAATTAGTAAGAGTAATTAATTATACATGGTATTCACATTTCAAATAATTTTAAAGATTATCTTATTTTTGAAGGGTTTAACATTCAAAAATCAGAAAAAATCTAAATTTTTTTTTTATTTTTATTATGTAAATAAAACCTATAAACCACAATATGTCTAAAAACATAAATTGGTAAACTCCTAAACACTAAAACTCCTAAATAATCAAACCAATAAACCAGTATACCATATATAATAAATCACAAATCTCATTTAAATTTTTATTCATTATAATTTTAAATATTCATTTTAATTATTTATTAGTTTATTTTTTATATAAATGTTAATTACAAAATAAATAATTAGTGAGACAAATATAATTTTAATAATTTATTTTTTATTCAACAAAAAAAATAAGCTTATAAAAAGAAGTAAAAATTAAATAACAAAAAATTATTATTTAGTAATATATTTTACTTTGATTTTGAATCATTGAAAATAGGTTTTTTAATTATATTTTAATTACTATCAATCTTATTAATAATAGTTTAATAATTTATTTTTTGATCATAATTATAATATCTATCAATAAAATTAATTATATTGAATTTTAATATTTTATAATTATTAAGATTATTATAACTAAATATTATTTTTACCTTTGAAAAAAAATTTAAAAATTATTATATTTTCAAAGGTTATAACATTCAAAAATTATAAAAAATCACAAAAATAATTTTTTATATTTTTATTATTTAAATAAAAATTATAAACCACTAAATACCTAAACATTTAAATCTATAGACTCCTAAACCCCAAAAGCCCCTAAATACTTAAAGAAGTAAAACTATATAACCTATATAATAACGGATAATTATAATATCTATCAAAAGTTTATTAATTAATCTCGATCTTATTATTAATAGTTTATTAATTTAATGTTTGATCATTATTAATATATCTATCAATAAAATTATTTATATTGAATTTATATAATATATAATTTTTAATATTAATATAACTAAATATTGTATTTACATTTCAAAAATTTTAAATATTATTATATTTTCAAATGTTATAACCTATGAAAATGAGAAAAAATTACAAAATTTTTTTTTGTTATTTTATTGTTTAAATAATACTTTTAAACCACTAAGTGCCTAAAAATATAAATCACTAAACTCCTAAACGACAAACCTCTAAATACTAAAACAAATAAAACTAGTATACATTAATAATAAATCTAAATATTATTTAAATTTGTATTCTATATAATTTTTAATTTTTATTTTAATTATTTATCAGTTTATTGTTATAGAAATATTAATTACAAATTAAATTATCAGTGAGACAGATCTAATTTAAATTAAACCAGTATACCCTAAATAATAAATAATAATTCTTAATATTATTGTTTTCATTATAATTTAAAATATTCATTTTAATTAGTTATTTGTTTATTTTTATATAAATATTAATTACAAAATAAATTTTGATTTAGATAGATATAATTTATATAAATTATTTTTCATCAATAAAATATAGAAAAACTTTTTAAAATAAAAAAAAATTAAAACAAATAATTATTATTTAGTAATACATTTTCCTTTGCTTTTGAATGATTTTTGGTTTACATATTATATTTCAAGTAATATCAATCTTATTCTTTATAGATTTTAATCTATTTTTTGATAATTATTAGAATATCTCTCAAAAAAATTGTTTATATCAAATTTAAATTATATATAATTATTATGATTATTATAAATAAATATTGTATTTACTATTGAAAAAAATTTAAAAATTATTATATTTCAAAGGATATAACCTTTAAATATGAGAACAAATAATAAAAATAAATTTTTGTTATTTTATTTTTTAAATAAAGCATATAGACCATTAAATGCCGGCTTACTTAAATCAGTATGCTCATAAACTAAGAAACCCCTAAAAACATAAACCTTTTAATATCTATATACAACTTATTGAATAATAAATCTCATTTTTTGTTTATTTATTATAATTTTAAATATTCAATTTAATTATTTATAGTTTAATTTTTTACAAAAATTAATTACAAAATAAATTTCGAGCGAGACATACATTATTTAAATAATTGATTTTTAATAAAAAAAATATAAGTTAATAAAAAGAAGGAAAAATTTAAAAATTAAATATTATTATTTAGTAATATATTTTGATTTTATTTTGAATCATTTTGCGTCATGTAAATATATTTTAAGTAAAATTTATATTTTTATTCACAGTTTATAAATTTAATTTTTGATCATTATTATAATATCTAACATTAAAATTCTTTATATTGACTTTATATGATATATAATTAGTAAGATTAATATAATTATACATGGTATTCATATTTCAAAAAATTTTAAAAATTATCTTGTTTTCAAAGGTTATAACCTTTGAAAATCTGAAAAAATCGAAAAAAAAAATTTTTATTAATTTTATTTAAATAAAACCTATAAACCACAAAATGCAAAAAAACATAAATTGCTAAACTCCTAAACAATAAAACTCCTAAATAATCAAACCAATAAACCGGTATACCATTTATAATAAATCACAAATTTCATCTTAATTGGTATCCATTATAATTTTAAATATTCATTTTAATTATTTATTAGTTTATATTTATAGAAATGTTAATTACAAAATAAATAATGAGTTAGACAAATATAATTTTAATAATTTATTTTTAATCAAAAAAAATATAACCTTAAAAAATAAGTCTTATTTTTTCACTGATTTTGAATCAGTGTATATAGGTTTTGAAATTATATTTTAATTTCTATCAATCTTATTCATAATAAATTATTAATTTATTTTTTGATCATTATTATAATATCTATCAATAAAATTACTTATATTGAATTTTAATGTTTTATAATTATTAAGATTATAATAGCTAAATATTATATTTTCATTTGAAAAAATATTTAAAAATTATTATATTTTCAAAGGTTATAACTTTCAAAAATTATAAAAAATCACAAAAATAATTCTTTTATAATTTTATTTTTTAAATAAAACTTATAAACCTCTAAATACCTAAACCTTTACATCTATAGACTCCTAAACTCCAAAACCCCCTAAATACATAAAGCATTAAACCTATATAATCTATAAAATAAATGATAATTATAATATCTATCAATAGTTTATTAATTAATATATTTCTTATTATTAATAGTTTATTAATTTAATTTTTGATCATTATTGATATATCTATCAATAAAATTATTTATATTGAATTTATATGATATATAATTATTAATATTATTATAACTAAATATTATATTCACATTTCAACAAATTTTAAATATTATTATATTTTCAAAGGTTATAACCTAAGAAAATAAGAGAAAATCACAAATTTTTTTTTGTAATTTAATTATTTAAATAATATCTATAAACCACTAAATGCCTAAAAACATAAATCACTAAACGCCTAAAAACATAAATCACTAAACTCATAAACGACAAAACCTCTAAATACTTAAACCAGTAAACGAGTATACATTAATAATAAATCATAAATATCATTTAAATTTATATTCAGTATAATTTTGAATTTTATTTTAATTATTTATCAATTTATTTTTATAGAAATATTAATTACAAATTAAATTATCAGTGAGACAGATCTAATTTAAATTAAACCAGTATACCCTCAATAAAAAATAATAATTCTCAATATTATTGTTTTCATTATAATTTAAATTATTCATTTTATTTAGTTATTTGTTTATTTTTATATAAATATTAATTACAAAAAAATTATGAGTTAGATAGATATAATTTATATAAATTATTTTTCATCAATAAAATATAGATAAACTTTTTAAAAAAAAAAAATTTAAAACAAATAATTATTATTTAGTAATACATTTTCCTTTGCTTTTGAAAATTTTAGGTTTTCATATTATAAATTAAGTAATATGAATCTTATTCATTATATATTTTTAATTTATTTTTTGAGAATTATTAGAGTATCACTCAATAAAATTGTTTTTATCAAATTTATATTATATATGATTATTATGATTATTATAAATAAATATTGTATTCACACTTGAAAAAAATTTAAAAATTATTATATTTTCAAGGGTTATAACATTGAAAATATGATAAAAAATAACAAAAAAAAAATTTTGTTATTTGATTTTTTAAATAAAGCCTATTGACCATTAAATGTCCGCTTACTTAAATGAGTAAGCTCAGAAACTACGAGACCCCTAAATACATAAACCTTTTAATATCTATATACTACTTAATGAATAATAAATCTCATTTTTATGACTATTTATAATAATTTTAAATATTTAATTTAATTATTTATAGTTTAATTTTTTACAAAAATTAATTACAAAATAAATTTCAAGCGAGGCAAAAATTATTTAAATAATTAATTTTTAATAAAAAAAATATAAGCTTATAAAAAGAAGGAAAAATTTAAAAATTAAAAATTATTAATTAGTAATATATTTTGATTTGATTTTGAATCATTTTGCGTCATGTAAATATAGTTTAATTAAAATTTATATTTTTATTAATAGTTTATTAATTTAATTTTTGATCATTCTTATAATATCTATCATTAAAATTGTTTATATTGAATTTATTTGATATATAATCAGTAAGATTAATATAATTAAACATGGTATTCACATTTCAAAAAAATTTAAAAATTATCATATTTTCAAATGTTATAAACTTTGAAAATCAAAAAAAAATTTAAAAAATATTTTTTTATTTTTATTATTTAAGTAAAATCTAAAAACCACAATATGCATAAAAACATAAATTGCTAAACTCCTAAACAATAAAACTAGTAAATAATCAAATGATTAAACTGGTATTCCATATATAATAAATCACAAATCTCATTTTAATTTGTATTCATTATAATTTTAAATATTCATTTTAATTATTTATTAGTTTATTTTTTATAGAAATGTTAATTAGAAAGTATATAATGAGTGAGACAAATATAATTTTAATAATTTATTTTTTATTCAAAAAAAATTATATAAGCTTATAAAAAGAAGTAAAAATTTAAAAACAAAAAATTATTATTTAGTAATATATTTAACTTTGATTTTGAATCATTGTATATAGGTTTTTAAATTATATTTTAATAACAATCAATCTTTTTAATAATAGTTTATTAATTTATTTTTTGATCATTATTATAATATCTATCAATAAAATTACTTATATTTAATTTTAATGTTTTATAATTATTAATATTATTTTAACTAATTATTATTTTTACTTTTCAAAAAAAATTTAAATATTATTATATTTTCAAAAGTTATAACGTTCAAAAATGATAAAAAATATCAAAATAATTTTTTATATTTTTATTATTTAAATAAAAATTATAAATTACTAAATACTTAAACATTTAAATCTATAGACTCCTAAACCCCAAAACCCCCTAAATACTGAAAACATTAAACCTATATAACCTATATAATAAAAGAAAACTATAATATCTATCAATAGTTTATTAATTAATCTCTATCTTATTATTAATAGTTTATTAATTTAATTATTGATCATTATTAATATATCTATCAATAAAATTATTTATATTGAATTTATATGATATATAATTATTATTGTTAATATAACTAAAGATTGTATTCCCATTTCAAAAATTTTAAATATTATTATATTATCAAAGGTTATAACCTATGAAAATGAGAAAAAATTACAACAATTTTTTTGTTATTTTATTGTTTAAATAAAAATATATAAACTACTAAGTGCCTAAAAACATAAAACACTAAACTCCTAAATGGAAAAACCCTCTAAATACTTAAACCATTAAACTAGTATACATTAATAATAAATCATAAATAACATTTAAATTTGTATTCAGTATAATTTTTAATTTTTATTTTAATTATTTATCAGTTTATTTTTATAGAAATATTAATTACAAATTAAATTATCAATGAGACAGATCTAATTTAAATTAAACTAGTATACCCTAAATAATAAATAATAAATCTCAATATTTTTTGTTTTCATTATAATTTAAAATATTCATTTTAATTATTGATTTATTTATTTTTATATAAATATTAATTACAAAATAAATTATGAGTTATATAGATATAATATATATAAATTATTTTTAATCAAAAAAGAATAGATATACTTTTTAAAAGAAAAAAATAATCCAAACAAATAATTATAATTTAGTAAAACATTTTCCTTTGCTTTTGAATCATTTTAGGTTTTGATATTATATTTTAAGTAATATGAATCTTATTTATTAACGATTTTTAATTTATTTTTTGATTTTTATTAGAATTATATCAATAAAATTGATTTTATTAAATTTATATTATATATAATTATTATGATTATTGTAAATAAATATTGTATTCACTCTTTAAAAAAATTTAAAAATTATTATATTTTCAAAGATTATAACCTTGAAAATATGAGATAAAATAATAAAAATAAATTTTTTGTTAATTCATTTTTTAAATAATGTATATAGACCATTAAATGCATGCTTACTTAAATCAGTTAGCTCATAAACCCTGAAACTCCTAAATACATAAACCCTTTAACATGTATATATGACATAATGAATAATAAATTTCATTTTTTGTCTATTTATTATAATTTTAAATATTCAATTTAATTATTTATAGTTTATTTTTTACAAAAATTAATTAAGAAATAAATTTCGAGCGAAACAAACATTATTTAAATAATTGATTTTTAATAAAAAAAAATATAAGCTTATAAATAGAAGTAAAAATTTAAAAATTAAATATTATTATTTGGTAATATATTTTGATTTTATTTTGAATCATGTAAATTTCTTTTAATTAAAATTTATATTTTTATTAATAGTTTATTAATTTTATTTTTGATCATTATTATAATATCCATCATTTAAATTGTTTATATTTAATTTATATGATATATAATCAGTAAGATTAATATAATTATACATGGTATTCACATTTCAAAAAATTTTAAAAATTATCTTATTTTCAAAGGTTATAACATTTGAAAATCACAAAAAATCTAAAAAAATATTTTTTTTATTTTTTTTATTTAAATAAAACGTATAAACCACAAAATACCTAAAAACATGAATTGCTTAACTCTTAAACAATAAAACTCCTAAATAATCAAAACAATAAACTGGTATACCATTTATAATAAATCACAAATTTCATTTTAATTTGTATTCTTTATAATTTTAAATATTCATTTTAAATATTTATCAATTTATTTTATATAGAAATGTTAATTACAAAATAAATTTTCGGTGGAAAGATCTAATTTAAATTAAACCAGTATACCCTAAATAATAAATAATAAATCTTAATATTATTTTTATCATTATAATTTAAAATATTCATTTTAATTAGTCATTTGTTTATTTTTATATAAATATTAATTACAAACTAAATTATGAGTTAGATAGATATAATTTATAAATTATTTTTAATCCAAAAAGTATAGATAAATATTTTAAAAGAAAAAAAATTTTAAAATCAAATAATTATTATTCACTAATACATTTTCCTTTGCTTTTGAATCATTTTAGGTTTTCATATTATATTTTAAGTAATATGAATCATATTCATTATAGATTTTTAATTTATTATTTTAGATTTATTAGAATATCTATCAATAAAATTGATTATATTGAATTTATATTATATATAATTATTATGATTATAATAAATAAATATTGTATTCACTTTTAAAAAAAATTTAAAAATTATTATATTTTCAATGGTTATAACCTTCAAAATATGATAAAAAATAATAAAAATAAATTTTTTGTTATTTCATTTTAAAAATAAAGCCTATAGACCTTTAAATGCCTGCTTACTTAAATCAGTAAGCTCATAAACCCTGAAACCCATAGATACATAAACCATTTAACATCTATATACTACTTAATGAATAATAAATCTCATTTTTATGTCTATTTAATATAATTTTAAATTTTCAATTTAATTATTTATAGTTTAATTTTTTAAAAAAATTAATTACAAAATAAATTTCGAGTGAGACAAACATTATTTAAATAATTTATTTTTTATTAAAAAAATATAAGCTTATAAAAAGAAGGAAAAATTTAAAAATTAAATATTATTATAATTTTATATTGAATTATTTTTGCATCATGTAAATATATTTTGATTAAAATTTATAAATTTATAAATAGCTTATTAATTTAATTTTTGATCATTATTATAATTTGTTTCATTAAAATTGTTTATATTGAATTTATTTGTTATATAGTCAGTAAGATTAATATAATTATACATGGTATTCACATTTCAAAAAATTTTAAAAATTATCATATTTTCAAAGGTTATAACCTTTGAAAATCAAAAAAAATCTAAAAAAAAATTTTCTTATTTTTATTATTTAAGTAAAATCTATAAACCACAATATGCCTAAAAACATAAATTGCTAAACTCATAAACAAAAAACTCCTAAATAATTAAACCAATAAACTGGTATTTCATATATAATAAATCACAAATCTGATTTTAATTTGTATTCATTATAATTTTAAATATTAATTTTAATTATTTATTAGTTTATTTTTTATAGAAATGTTAATTACAAAGTAAATAATGAGTGAGGCAAATATAATTTTAATAATTTATTTTTTATTAAAAAAAAATATAAGCTTATAAAAAGAAGTAAAAATTTTAAAAACAAAAAATTATTATTTAGTAATATATTTTACTTTGATTTTGAATCATTGTATATAGGTTTTTAACTTATATTTTAATAACTATTAATCTTAATAATAACCAAATATTATTTTTACTTTTGAAAAAAAATTTAAAAATTATTATATTTTCAAAGGTTATAACCTTCAAAAATGATAAAAAATCTCAAAAATAATTTTTTATATTTTTATTATTCAAATAAAAATTATAAATCACTAAATACTTAAACTAAAAAATCTATAGTCTCCTAAACCCCAAAACACCCTAAATACTTAAAGCATTAAACCAATATAACCTATATAATAAATGATAATTAAAATATATATCCATAGTTTATTAATTAATCTCTATCTTATTATTAATAGTTTATTAATTTAATTTTTGATCATTATTAATATATATATATCAATAAAATTGTTAAAATTGAATTTAAATGATATATAATTTTTAATATTAATAGAACTAAAGATTGTATTCACATTTAAAAAAATTTTAAATATTATTATAATTTAAAAAAAATTGCAAATTTTTTTGTTATTTTTTTGTTTAAATAATACCTATAAACCACTAAATGGCTAAACACTTAAATCACTAAACTCAATAATGATAAAAACTCTAAATACTTAAACCATTAAACAAGTTTACCTTAATAATAAATCATAAATATCATTTAAATTTGTATTCAGTATAAATTTTAATTTTTATTTTAATTATTTATCAGTTTATTTTTATAGAAATATTAATTACAAATTAAATTATCAGTGAGACAGATCTAATTTAAATAAAACCAGTATATCCTAAAGAATAAATAATAAATCTCAATATTATTGTTTTCATTATAATTTAAAATATTCATTTTAATTAGTTATTTTTTATTTTTATATAAATATTAATTAGAAAATAAATTATGAGTTAGATAGTTATAATATATATAAATTAATTTTCATCAAAAAAGAATAGATATACTTTTTAAAAGAAAAAAAATTTCAAAACAAATAATTATTATTTAGTAATACAGTTTCCTTTGCTTTTGAATCATTTTACGTTTTCATATTATAATTTAAGTAATATGAATCTTATTCATTATAGATTTTTAATTTATTTTTTGATTTTTATTAGAATATCTATCAATAAAATTGATTATATTGAATTTATATTATATATAATTATTATGATTTTTATAAAGAAATATTGTATTCACTCTTTAACAAAATTTTGAAATTATTATATTTTCAAAGGTTATAACCTTGAAAATATGAGAAAAAATAATAAAAATAAATTTTTTGTTATTTCATTTTATAAATAAAGACTAAAGACCATTAAATGCCTTCTTACTTAAATCAGTAAGCTAATAAACCCCGAAACCCCTAAATACATAAACATTTTAACATATATATACTACTTAATGAATAATAAATCTCATTTTAATGTCTATATATTATAATTTTAAATATTCAATTTAATTATTTATAGTTTAATTTTTTAAAAAAATTAATTACAACATAAATTTCGAGCGAGACAAACATTATTTAAATAATTGACTTTTTTTTAAAAAAAATATAAGCTTATAAAAATAAGGAAAAATTTAAATTTTAAATATTATTATTTAGTAATATATTTTGATTTGATTTTGAATCATTTTGCATCATGTAAATATATTTAAATTAAAATTTATATTTTTAGTAATAGTTTATTAATTTAATTTTTGATCATTTTTATAATATCTATCATTAAAATTGTTTATATTAAATTATTATGATATATAATCAGAAAGATTAATATAATTATACATGGTATTCACATTTCAAAAAACTTTAGAAATTATCTTATTTTCAAAGTTTATAACCTTTGAAAATCAGAAAAAAATCTATATTTTATTTTATTTTTATTATTTAAGTAAAAGCTATAAACGACAATATGCCCAAAATATTAAATTGATAAACTTCTAAACAACAAAACTTCTAAATAATCAAACCAATAAACTGGTATACCATATATAATAAATCACAAATCTCATTTTAATTTATATTCATTATACTTTTAAATATTCATATATTAATATTAATAATTATATATGATATAAATTCAATATAAAGAATTTTATTGATAGATATATTAATAATGATCAAAAATTAAATTAATAAAATATTAATAATAAGATAGAGATTAATTAATAAACTATTGATAGATAGAATAGTTATCTTTTATTATATAGGTTATAAAGGTTTAATCCTTTAAGTATTTAGGGGGTTTTGGGGTTTATGAGTCTATAGATTTAAATGTTTAGGTATTTAGTGGTATATAAGTTTTATTTAAATAATAAAATTATAAAAAAATTATTTTTGTGATTTTTTATCTTTTTTGAAGTTTATACACTTTGAAAATATATTAATTTTTAATTTTTTTTCAAAAGTAAATATATTATTTAGTTATAATAATCTTAATAATTATAAACATTAAAATTCAATATAAGTAATTTTATTTATAGATATTATAATAATAATCAAAAATTAAATTAATAAACTATTATTAATACGATTGATAGCAATTAAAATATAATTTCAAAACCTATATACAATGATTCAAAATCAAAGTAAAATATATTACTAAATAATAATTCTTTGTTTTTAAATTTTTACTTCTTTTTATAAGCTTATATATTTTTTTGATTAAAAATAAATTATTAAAATTATATTTGTCTCACTCATTATTTATTTTGTAATTAATATTTCTATGAAAAATAAACTAATAAATAATTAAAATGAATATTTAAAAGTATAATGAATACAAATTAAAATGAAATTTGTGATTTATTATAAATGGTATACTGGTTTATTGGTTTGATTATTTAGGAGCTTTGTTGCTTAGGAGTTTAGCAATTTATGTTTTTAGGCTTTTTGTGGTTTATAGGTTTTATTTAAATAAATAAAATAATAATATTTTTTTTTAGATTTTTTGGGTTTTTCAAAGGTTATAACCTTTAAAAAATAAGATAATTTTTAAAATTTTTTTAAATGTGAATACCATGTATAATTATATTAATCTTACTGATTATATATCATAGAAATTAAAAATAAACAATTTTAATAATAGATATTATAATAATGATCAAAAATTAAATTAATAAACTATTAATAAAAATATAAATTTTAATTAAAATATATTTACATGACGAAAAATGATTACAAAAAATCAAAATATATTACTAAATAATAATATTTAATTTTTTAATTTTTCTTCTTTTTATAAGCTTATATTTTTTTTTATTAAAAATCAATTATTTAAATAATGTTTGTTTCGCTCAAAATTTATTTTGTAATTAATTTTTAAAAAGATTAAACTATAAATAATTAAATTGAATATTTAAAATTATAATAAATAGACATAAAAATGAGATTTATTCTTCATTAAGTAGTATATAGATGTTAAAGGGTTTATTTTTATTATTTTTTATCATATTTTTATGGTTATAACCATTGAATATAAAATAATTTTTAAATTTTTTTCAAAAGTGAATACAATATTTATTTATTATAATCATAATAATTATATATAATATAAATTCAATATAATCGATTTTATTGATAGATATTCTAATAAATCTAAAAAAATAAATTAAAAATCTATAATGAATATGATTCATATTACTTAAAATATAATATGAAAACCTAAAATGATTCAAAAGCAAAGGAAAATGTATTACTAAATAACAATTATTTTATTTGAACTTTTTATTTCTTTCAAAAACTTTATCTATACTTTTTGGATTAAAAATAATTTATATAAATTATTTCTATCTAACTCAAAATTTATTTTGTAATTAATATTTATATAAAAATAATCAAATGACTAATTAAAATGAATATTTTAAATTATAATGAAAATAATAATATTGAGATTTATTATTTATTATTTCGGGTATACTGGTTTAATTAATATTAGATCTGTCCAATGAAAATTTAATTAGTAATTAATATTTCTATAAAAATAAACTAATAAATAATTAAAATAAAATTAAAAATTACACTGAATACAAATTTAAATGATATTTATGATTTATTTTTAATGTATATTTGTTTAATGTTTTAAGTATTTAGAGGTTTTTCGATTAGGAGTTTAGTGATTTATATTTTTAGGCAATTAGTGGTTTATAGCTATTATTAAATAATTAAATAACATAAAAAAATTTGTACTTTTTTCTCATTTTCTTAGGTTATAATCTTTGAAAATTTAATAATATTTAAAATTTTTCGAAATGTGAATATAATATTTAGTTATAATAATATTAATAATTATATATCATATAAATTCAATATAAACAATTTTATTGATAGATATATCAATAATGATAAAAAATTAAATTAATAAACTATTAAAATAAGATAGATATTAATTAATAAATTATTGATAGATATTATAATTATCATTTATTAAATAGATTATATAAGTTTAATGCTTTAAGTATTTAGGGGTTTTTGGGATTTAATAGTCTATAGATTTAAAGATCTAGGTATTTAGTGGTTTATAAGTTTTATTTAAAAAATAAAATTCTAAAAAAATTATTTTTGTGATTTTATATCATTTTTGAAAGTTATAACCTTTGAAAATATAATAATTTTTAAATATTTTTTCAAATGTAAAATAATATTTAGCTATAATAATCTTAATAATTATAAAACATTAAAATTCAATATAAGTAATTTTATTGATAGATATTATAATAATGATCAAAATATAAATTAATAAACTATTATGAATAAGATTGATAGAAATTAAAATATAATTTCAAAATCTATATACACTGATTCAAAATCAGTGTAAAATATATTACTAAATAATAATTTTTTGTTTTTAAATTTTTACTTTTTAAGGTTATATTTTTTTTGATTAAAAATAAATTATTAAAATTATATTTGTCTCACTCATTATTTATTTTGTAATTAACATTTCTATAAATATAAACTAATAAATAATTAAAATGAATATTTAAAATTATAATGAATACAAATTAAGATGTAATTTGTGATTTATTATAAATGGTATACCTGTTTATTGATTTGATTATTTAGGAATTTTTTTTTTAGGAGTTTAGCAATTTATGTTTTTTGGCATTTTGTGGTTTATAGGTTTTATTTAAATAAAAAAAATAAAAAATTTTTTTTTTTCGATATTTTCGGATTTTCAAAGGTTATAACCTTTGAAAATATTATAATTTTTAAAATTTTTTGAAATGTGAATACCATATATAATTATATTAATCTTACTGATTATATATCATATAAATTCAATATAAACAATTTTAATGATAGATATTATAATAATGATCAAAAATTAAATTAATAAACTATTAATTAAAATATAAATTTTAATTAAAATATATTTACATGATGCAAAATGATTCAAAATAAAATCAAAATATATTACTAATTAATAATTTTTAATTTTTAAATTTTTCCTTATTTCTGTAAGCTTATATTTTTTTTATTAAAAATCAATTATTTAAATAATGTTGTCTTTCTCAAAATTTATTTTGTAATTAATTTTTTAAAAAATTAAACTATAAATAATATAATTAAATATTTAAAATTATAATAAATAGACATAAAAATGAGATTTATTATTCAATAAGTAGTTTATAGATATTAAAAGTTTTATGTATTTAGGGGTTTCGTAGTTTATGAGAATACTGATTTAAGTAAGCAGGCATTTAATGGTCTATAGGCTTTATTTAAAAAATGAAATAACAAAAATTTATTTTTATTATTTTTTGTAAATTTTTCAAGGTTATAACCTTTCAAAATATAATAATTTTTAAATTTTTTTCAAGAGTGAATATAATATTTATTTATAATAATCATAATAATTATATATAATATAAATTTGATATAAATAATTTTATTGAGAGATATTCTAATAATTCTAAAAAAATAAATTAAAAATCTAAAATGAATAAGATTGATATTACTTAAAATATAATATGAAAATCAAAAATTAATCAAAAGCAAAGGAAAATGTATTACTAAATAATAATTATTTGTTTTAAATTTTTTTATTTTAATAATTTATCTATATTTTATTGGTGATAAATAATTTATATAAATTATATCAATCTAACTCATAATTTATTTTGTAATTAATATTTATACAAAAATGAACAAATAACTAATTAAAATGAATATTTTAAAATATAATGATAACAATAATAGTGAGATTTATTATTTATTATTTTGGGTATACTGGTTTAATTTAAATTAGATCTGTCTCACTGATAATTTAATTTGTAATTAATATTTCTATAAAAATAAACTGATAAATAATTAAAATAAAAATTAAAAATTATACTGAATACAAATTTAAATGATATTTATGATTTATTATTAATGTATACTAGTTTAATGGTTTAAGTATTTAGAGGTTTTGTCATTTAGGTATTTAGTGATTTATGTTTTTAAGTACTTAGTGGTTTATATGTATTATTTAAACAATAAAATAACAAAAAAAAAGTTGTAATTTTTTCTCATTTTCATAGGTTATAACCTTTGAAAATATAATAATATTTAAAATTTTTGAAATGTGAATACAATCTTTAGTTATATTAATATTAATAATTATATATCATATAAATTCAATATAAACAATTTTATTGATAGATATATTAATAATGATCAAAAATTCAATTAATAAACTATTAATAATAAGATAGAGATTAATTAATAACCTATTGATAGATATTATAATTATCCTTTATTATATAGGTTATATAGTTTTAATGCTTTAAGTATTTAGGGGCTTTTAGGGTTTAGGAGTCTATAGATTTAAATGTTTAGGTATTTAGTGATATATAATTTTTATTTAAATAATAAAATTATAAAAAAATTATTTTTGTGATTTTTTATAATTTTTGAAGGTTATAACTTTTGAAAATATAATAATTTTTAAATTTTTTTTCAAATGTAAATATAATATTTAGCTATAATAATCTTAATAATTATAAAACATTAAAATTCAATATAAGTAATTTTATTGATAGATATTATAATAATGATCAAAAATAAATTAATAAACTATTATGAATAAGATTTATAGAAATTAAATTATAATTTCAAAACCTATATACACTGATTCAAAATCAGTATAAAATATATTAATAAATAATAATTTTTTGTTTTTAAATTTTTACTTCTTTTTTAAATTTATATTTTTTTGATTAAAAATAAATTATTAAAATTATATTTGTCTCACTCATTATTTACTTTGTAATTAACATTTATATGAAAAATAATCTAATAAATAATTAAAATGAATATTTAAAATTATAATGAATATAAATTTAAATGAGATTTGTGATTTATTATATATGGTATAATGGTTTATTGGTTTGATTATTTAGGAGTTTTAGTGTTTAGGTGTTTAGCAATTTATGTTTTTAGGCATATTGTGGTTTATAGGTTTTATTGACGTAATTAAAATAAAAAAAAAATTTTAGATTTTTTCTGATTTTCGAAGGTTATAACCTTTGAAAATAAGATAATATTTAACATTTTTTGAAATGTGAATACCATGTATAATTATATTAATCTTACTGATCATATATCATATAAATTCAATATAAACAATTTTAATGATAGAAATTATAATAATTATCAAAAATTAAATTAATAAGCTATTTATAAAATTATAAATTTTTATTATTTAAATAAAAATTTATAATTTTATAAATATAATATATGATCAGAAAATATAATAATTACTTATATTACTTAATATATGATCAGAAAATATTATTATTTAAATTATATTTTAATTACTATCAATCTTATTAATAATAGTTTATTAATTTATTTTATAATCATAATTATAATATGTATCAATATAATTACTTATATTGAATTTTAATGTTTAATAAATATTAAGATTATTATAACTAAATATTAATTTTTCTTTTGAAAAAAAATTTCAAAATTATTATATTTTCAAAGGTTATAACCTTCAAAAATGATAAAAAATCCAAAAAAATAATTTTTTTATAATTTTATTATTTAAATACAAATTAAAAATATCTAAATACCTAAACATTTAAATCTATAGACAACTAAACCCAAATATCCCATAAATACATAAAACATTATACCTATATAACCTATATAATAAAGGATAATTATAATATCTATCAATAGTTTTTTAATTAATCTGTATCTTATTATTAATAGTTTATTAATTTAATTATTGATCATTAATAATATATCTATCAATAAAATTGTTTATATTGAATTTATATGATATATAATTATTAATATTAATATAACCAAAGATTGTATTCACATTTCAAAAATTTTAAATATTATTATATTTTAAAAGGTTATAATCTATGAAAATCAGAAAAAATTACAAATTTTTTTGTTGTTATTTTATTATTTAAATAATACCTATAAACAACTAAGTGCCTAAAAACATAAATCACTAAACTCCTAAACGACAAAACCTTTAAATACTCAAACAATTAAACTAGTATACATTAATAATAAATCATAAATATCATTTAAATTTGTATTCTGTATAATTTTTAATTTTTATTTTAATTATTTATTAGTTTATTTTTATAGAAATATTAATTACAAATTAAATTATCAGTGAGGTAGATCTAATTTAAATTAAACCAGTATACCCTAAATAATAAATAATAATTCTCAATATTTTTGTTTTCATTATAATTTAAAATATTAATTTTAATTAGTTATTTGTTTATTTTTATATAAATATTAATTTCAAAATAAATTATGAGTTAGATAGATATAATTTATATTAATTATTTTTCATCAAAAAAATATAGATAAACTTTTTAAAATAAAAAAAAATTTCAAAAAAAATAATAATTATTTATTAATACATTTTCCCTTTATTTTAAATTATTTT
This sequence comes from Sapria himalayana, assembly GCA_029783825.1. NCBI lineage: Eukaryota > Viridiplantae > Streptophyta > Magnoliopsida > Malpighiales > Rafflesiaceae > Sapria > Sapria himalayana. Next base: position 22,706 of record JAREIK010009237.1, on the reverse strand, counting down.
AGGTTTTCATATTATATTTTAAGTAATATGAATCTTATTCATTATAGATTTTTAATTTATTTTTTGGGAATTATTATAGTATCTCTCAATAAAATTGTTTATATCAAATTTATATTATATATAATTATTATGATTATTATAAATAAATATTGTATTCGCTCTTGAAAAAAATTTAAAAATTATTATATTTTCAAGGGTTATAACCTTGAAAATAAGAGAAAAAATAACAAAAATAAATTTTTGTTATTTCATTTTTTAAATAAAGCCTATAGACCATTAAATGCCTGCTTACTTAAATAAGTAAGCTCATAAACTAAGAAACGCCTAAATACATAAACCTTTTAATATCATTATACTACTTAATGAATAATAAATCTCATTTTTATGACTATTTATAATAATTTTAAATATTTAATTTAATTATTTATAGTTTAATTTTTTACAAAAATTAATTACAAAATAAATTTCGAGTGATACAAACATTATTTAAATAATTGATTTTTAATAAAAAAAATATTAGCTCATAAAAAGAAGGAATAATTTAAAAATTAAAAATTATTAATTAGTAATATATTTTGATTTGATTTTGAATCATTTTGCGTCATGTAAATATTGTTTAATTAAAATTTATATTTTTATTAATAGTTTATTAATTTAATTTTTGATCATTCTTATAATATCTATCATTAAAATTGTTTATATATAAATTTTTTGATATATAATCATTAAGATTAATATAATTATACATGGTATTCACATTTAAAAAAATTTTAAAAATTATCTTATTTTCAATGGTAACCTTAGAAAATCCGAAAAAAACTAAAAAAAAAATTTTATTTTTTTTATTTAATTATAACCTATAAACCACAAAATTCCTAAAAACATAAATTGTTAAATGCCTAAACAACAAAACTCCTAAATAATCAAAAAAATAAACCGTTATACAATTTATAATAAATCACAAATTTCATTTTAATTTGTATTATTTATAATTTTAAATATTCATTTTAAATATTTATCAGTTTATTTTATATAGAAATGTTAATTACAAATTAAATTTTCAGTGGATAGATCTAATTTAAATTAAACCAGTATACCTCTTAATAATAAATAATAAATCTCAATATTATTGTTTTCATTATAATTTAAAATATTCATTTTAATTAGTCATTTGTTTATTTTTATATAAATATTAATTACAAAATAAATTATGAGTTAGATAGATATAATTTATATAAATTATTTTTAATCCAAAAAGTATAGATAAACTTTTTAAAACAAAAAAAATTTTTAAATAAAATAATTATTATTTACTAATACATTTTCCTTTGCTTTTGAATCATTTTAGGTTTACATATTTTATTTTAAGTAATATGAATCATATTCATTCTAGATTTTTAATTTATTTTTTTAGCTTTATTAGAATATCTATCAATAAAATTGATTATATTGAATTTATATTATATATAATTATTATGATTATAATAAATAAATATTGTATTCACTTTTGAAAATAATTTAAAAATTATTATATTTTCAATGGTTATAACCTTCAAAATATAATAAAAAATAATAAAAATAAATTTTTTGTTATTTCATTTTTTAAATAAAGTCTATAGACCTTTAAATGCCTGCTTACTTAAATCGGTAAGCTCATAAACCCGAAAACCCATAAATACATAAACCATTTAACATCTATATACTACTTAATGAATATTAAATCTCATTTTTATTTTTATTTATAATATTTTTAAATATTTGATTTAATTATTTATAGTTTAATTTTTTACAAAAATTAATTACAAAATAAATTTTGAGTGAGACAAACATTATGTTGGGAAATCGCGCTTCCACGTGTAGTGAGATTAAGAATAGAAAACAACACAAAATACAGAAACAAGCAATATATATATCCCAATCCACAAACATCCACGACATAATCAAAACGAGAAATCAACACAGCAAATAACATCGTTCGCTAGTCACTCAGTACGACTAGCTACTTCCACCAGAAAATGCTTATGTGTTACAAATTAACACCAAGAATAGTATGTCTTACAGTATGCAGCACGGAGCAGTCGCAAAATCGCGCAGAGTGAGAGGAGAACGAAGATAAACATTTCAACCGTGTCAAAAAATAGCCACCATAAAAATAAATACAAATCATTTTATACAAAAAATAAACAGCCGGTTCCTTTAACCGAAGCGGGTCGGATCATGGACCGGGCCAGGCTTTGCTCCAAAAATTTCGGCCCGCTGACCGGTCAGCGGGACCTCCGTTATTGTGCTACTGCTGCATTCCCGGGCTTTTAATATTTCCTTTCCTGCACTTACCTGAAAATATTAAAATAGATTATTAAGTAAAAACAAATTACATATACAGCAATCTCCACCTTAATTTGTTTTGCATACAGATAGATAGACACTCTCTATAAACAGTTAGTCCAAAAAGACTACATCTGATTTGATATGTTCAGTAAGTCAAGACAGTGTCTTAACTTATTCAGAGTAATAGTTTTGGTAAACATGTCAGCTAGATTATCAGAAGTAGCAATCTTCTTTACTTGTACCCTTTTCTCAGATCAAAGGAAATGATATCGCACATCAATGTGCTTTGTCCTCTCTTGGTGCACTTGGTCTTTTGCTAAACAAATAGCACTGAGGTTGTCACAGAAGACTGTTGCAACCTCTTCATAAAGACCAAGGTCCTTGAGAAAACCTTTCAGCCATATCCCTTCCTTCGCAGCCTCAGTCAGAGCCATATACTCTGCTTCAGTAGAAGATAAAGTAACAGAATATTGCAGTGTGGCTTTCCAACTAACTACAGAACCACATACAGTGAAGACATAACCAGTCATAGACCATCTACTATCAACATCTCCTGGATAGTCAGAATCAGAATTTTCTGCTAGCAAGAGTTCAGATTCATTACCAAATATCAGACCAACATCAGAAGTCCCCTTGAGGTACCTAAGTATCCTCTTTACAGCTTTCCAGTGCTCTTAACCAAGGTTAATCATAAACCTACTCACTACACTTACTGCTTGAGCAATATCAGGTCGGGTGCACACCATAAGATACATGAGGCTCCCGACAGCACTAGAATACGGAACCTTACACATTTGTTCATTATCAGATTCAGAGTGAGGACAACATTCTAATGTCAGATGGACGTTAGAAGCAAATGGTGTGGACAGAGGCTTACAAGAAACCATTCCAAATCTAGATAGAAGTTTCTGAATATATTGTTTCTGTGAAAGAAACAATTTTCTTTTAATTCTATCTCTGAATATTTCCATACCTAAAATTTGCTTTGCTCCTCCAAGATCTTTCATATCAAATTTAGAACTGAGGAGATCTTTCAGTTCCTGAATATTAGATTTAATTCTGGCAGCAATAAGCATATCATCTACATACAATAGCAAGTAGATATATGACTCATCCTTGTGCCTTTTGAAATAAATACAGCAGTCATGGTCACACCTACTGTATTCATGACTAGTCATGAAACAGTCAAATCTCTTGTATCACTGACGGGAAGACTGCTTAAGTCCATAAAGAGACTTCAGAAGCTTGCACATATGGGTTTCATTGCCTGATACCTCAAAACCCTCAGGCTGGCTCATGAAGATCTCTTCATCGAGATCTCCATGAAGAAAAGCAGTTTTGACATCTAGTTGCTCAAGTTCAAGATTCTGATGCGGTACTAATGCTAGAAGCACTCTTATTGAGGTATGTCTAACTACAGAGAGAATATCTCATTGTAGTCAACACCCTCTTTCTGACTGAACCCTCTTGCAACTAGATGTGCCTTAAACTTTAAACCACCAGCAATTGAGGCATCTTCTTTCTTCTTGAAAATCCATTTGCAAGACACTATTTTTCTTCCCTTTGGTTTAGGTACAATGATCCAGGTACCATTCTTATGAAGATATTCAATTTCTTCATTCATAGCAACCAACCATGACTCAGACTCAGGAAAATTAACAGCATTCCTAAAGGATGATGGTTCAGAAATATCAATTTCTTCGGCAACTTGTAGGGAAACTTGTAGGTTGAATCTCAGAGGAGGACGTGCGTTCACCCTCCTTTGTCTATCCCTTGCAATATAGTAGGGAATAGAATTTTCAGGTGCAATTTCAGGATCAGGTTCAATAACAGATTTAGCATCATTTTCATGATTGGCTATCGTTTGTCTAGAAACAACAGGCATCCTTCATGGAGCTACAGATTCAGATTTTAGCTCTACCTTAAGTTCAGCTTGAGGAACATCAGGTAACTGAATAGGACTAGGTACTTGTTTCAGAATGACACTCTCATCGAAGGTAACACTCCTAGAGAGTATAACTCTCTTTTCAGATGGTGACCAGATACGGAATCCTTTGACTCCATCACCATGACCAAAAAATATTCCCTTGCGTGCTCGAGGTTCAAGCTTACCATCATTTACATGATAGTAGGCAATACACCCGAACACCTTCAGATTGGAATAATCTGCAGGTTTACCAGTCCACACTTCAAATGGAATTTTAAAGTTAATTCCACTATGTGGGGATCTGTTTATCAGATGGCATGTTGTATTAATAGCTTCAACCCAAAATTTTTTGCCTAAGCCTGATTGAGAGAGCATACATCTAGTTCTCTTCAGAAGAGTTTGGTTTATTCTTTCAGCAATGCCATTCTACTGAGGAGTGTCTCTAACAGTTTTGTGTCTCGTAATACCTTTTTCCTTACAGAATTCCTCAAATTCAGATGAACAGAATTCTAGACCATTATCTGTTCGTAACAGTTTAACCTTCTTTTGTGTTTGATTTTCTACTAAGCTAACCCACTGCTTAAACTTTATAAAAGTCTCGGATTTATGTTTCATCATGAATACCCAGGACATCCTGGAGTAATCATCAACTAAACATAAATTAAAACGAGCACCCCCAAGAGATGTGACTCTAGAAGGGCCCAACAGTCAGCATGGATATAATCCAAAATATTGTTTGTGCAATGTATGGCTTTACCGAACTCAGTTCTATGTTTCGTACCAAAAACACAATGATCATAGAAGTTTAATTTACTGACTCTATGACCAACAAGAAGATTAAGATCAGAGAGAATTTTCATACCTTTCTCTCCCATATGTGCGAGCCGCATATGCCACAGTCTGGTAAGTTCAGCTTTGTCTTCAGATGCTGGCTCTCCGGATGTGACATCAATAGTCCCTATCACTGTGAAACCTATCAGTGTGTATAGCATTCCAGTCTTCTGCCCCTTCAGTACAACATCAACTCCTCGGTGAACATTCAGTGTTCCCTCTCTACCACTGAATGAATATTTCTGATCATCCAGAACACTGAGAGAAATGAGGTTCATTGTCATCTCAGGGACATATCTCACATTTGAAAGTGAGACAATTCAGCCATCCCAAGTTTTCAGTCTGACTGTGCCGATTCCAACCACTTTACATGGTTGGCTGTTCCCCACCACAACATGGCCAGCTTCCTTCTTGTCATATTTACTGAACCACTCCAAGTGAGTGCTTATATGGAAGGAAGCACCAGTATCCAGAATCCAAGAATCTGATCTTGCGATCATTGTGGAGATTACCAACACAAGGTCTTCTCCATCATCCAGATCATCAAAAGTCACAGCAGTAGCAGGGGGGTTAGGTTGACCTTGTTGTTCCAGCCTTGCTCTCTTCTTCAGGCACTCAGTTTTCCAATGCCCTTTCTGTTTACAGTAGTGACAAATGTCACCCTCCTTTGACCTCTTCTGAATCTTATTTCCCTTCTTCTTGAATGGAACAGGTTGTGGCCTCCTGTTTGTCACCACCAATCCTGCAGGATATTGTTCAAGTCTTTCAACCGCAGCCTTCTGCCTCATCTCTCTGGAGTGTAGGGCAGCCCGAACATCCTTTAGTGTGATCTCCTCCTTTCCCATAATGAGAGATTCAACAAAATTTTCATAGGAAGGAGGAAGAGAAACCAAGAGTAGAAGTGAAACATCCTCATCATCCACCTTAGCATCCACACGTTTAAGGTCCATGAGGATGCTGTTCAAGTCATCCAGATGCTTCTTCAAAGAGGTTCCCTATTGCATCCTCAGTGTGAACAGCCTTCTCTTCAACAAAAGCTTGTTAGTCAATGATTTAGTCATGTACAGAGACTCAAGCTTGAGCCACAGTCGTGCAGCAGATTCCTCATCTGCTACCTCAGCAATGACTTCATCCGACAAGCTCAACAGAATGGTGGAGTGTGCTTTCTCTTCACGTCTCCAAGCCTCAACCTCGGTTATTCCAAGAGCAACAGCAGTGTGTGGACCGAAGCCTTGAACCAGAGGACTCCAAATATCAAAGTTTTTCAAATGTGCTCGCATTTTAATCTGCCACATACTAAACCCATTTCTGCCGTTGAATTTCTCAATCGTGGTGTTTAGGGTTCTAGCCATTTCACAGAATATTGCTTGTACAGAATAATCTCAAACACTAAATGCACAATTGCTCGAAAAATCCCAAACCAAGCTCTGATACCAATTGTTGGGCAATCACGCTTCCATGGGTAGTGAGATTAAGAACAGAAAACAACAGAAAACACAGAACAAGCAATATATATATCCCAATCCACAAACATCCACGACAGAATCAAAACGAGAAATCAACACAGCAAATAATGTTGTTCGCTAGTTGCTCAGTAAGACTAGCTACCTCGACTAGAAAATGCTTATGCATTACAGATTAAAACCAAGAAAAGTATGTCTTACAGTATGCAGCACGGAGCAGTCGTGAAATCGCGCAGAGAGAGAGGAGAACGAAGATAAACAGTTCAACCGGGTCAAAAAACGGCCACCCGAAAATTAAATACAAATCATTTTATACAAAAAATAAACAGCCGGTTCATTTAACCGAAGCAGGTCGGATCATGGACCGGGCCAGGCTCTGTTATTTTTCGGTTCATTTAACCGAAAAATAAATACAAATCAGCGGGACCTCCGTTATTGTGCTACTGCAGCATCCCTGGGCTTTTAATATTTCCTTTCCTGCACTTACATGAAAATAAATTATTATGTAAAAACAAATAAAAAGAAGGAAAAATATAAAAATTAAATATTATTATTTAGTAATATAATTTATTTTTTTTTGAATCATTTTGCGTCATGTAAATATATTTTAATTAAAATTTATATTTTTATTAATAATTTATAAATATAATTTTTGATCATTATTATAATATCTATCATTAAAATTGTTTATTTTTAATTTATATGATATATAATCAGTAAGATTAATATAATTATACATGGTATTCACATTTAAAAAAATTTAAAAATTATCTTATTTTCAAAGCTTATAACCTTTGAAAATCTGAAAAAACCTAAAAAAAAAATTTTTTTATTTTCTTTATTTAAATAAAACCTATAAACCACAAAATGTCTAAAAACATAAATTGCTAAACTCCTAAGCAACAAAACTCTTAAATAATCAAACCAATAAACCGGTATACCATTTATAATAAATCACAAATTTCAATTTAATTTATATTCATTATACTTTTAAATATTCATTTTAATTATTTATTAGTTTATTTTTTATAGAAATGTTAATTACAAAATAAATAATGAGTGAGACAAATATAATTTTAATAATTTATTTTTAATCAAAAAAAAAATATAAGCTTATAAAAAGAAGTAAAAATTTAAAAACAAAAAATTATTATTTAGTAATATATTTTACTTTGATTTTGAATCATTGTATATATGTTTTGAAATTATATTTTAATTGCTATCAATCTTATTAATAATAGTTTATTAATTTAATTTTTGATCATTATTATAATATCTATAAATAAAATTACTTATATTGAATTTTAATGTTTATAATTATTAAGATTATTATAAATAAATATTATATTTAATTTTGAAAAAAAATATAAAAATTAATATATTTTCAAAGGGTATAAACTTTAAAAATGATAAAAAAATTACAAAAATAATTTTTTTATAATTTTATTAATTAAATAAAACTTATATACAATTAAATACCTAAACATTTAAATCTATAGACTTTTAAACCCCAAAACCCCCTAAATAATAAAGCATTAAACCTATATAACCTATCTAATAAAAGATAACTATAATATCTATCAATAGTTTATTAATTAATCTGTATCTATTATTAATAGTTTATTAATTTAATTATTGATCATTATTAATATATATATCAATAAAATTGTTTATATTGAATTTATATGATATATAATTATTAATATTAATATAACTAAAGATTGTATTAACATTTCAAAAAATTTATTATTATTATATTATCAAAGGTTATAACCTATGAAAATGAGAAAAAATTACAACTATTTTTTGTTAGTTTATTGTTTAAATAATACATATAAACCACTAAGTGCTTAAAAAATTAAATCAATAAACACCTAAACGACAAAACCTTTAAATACTTAAACCATTAAACTAGTATTCATTAATAATAAATCATAAATATCATTTAAATTTGTATTCAGTATAATATTTAATTTTTATTTTAATTATTTATCAGTTTATTTTTATAGAAATATTAATTACAAATTAAATTATCAGTGAGACAGATCTAATTTAAATTAAACCAGTATACCCTAAATAATAAATAATAAATCTTAATATTATTGTTTTCTTTATAATTTAAAATATTCATTATAATTAGTTAATTGTTTATTTTTATATAAAGATTAATTACAAAATAAATTATGAGTTAGATAGATATAATTTTTATAAATTATTTTTCATCAAAAAAATATAGATAAACTTTTTAAAATAAAAAAAAATATCAAAACAAATTATTATTATTTAGAAATACATTTTCCTTTGTAATTGAATCATTTTAGGTTTTCATATTATATTTTAAGTAATATGAATCTTATTCATTATAGATTTTTAATTTATTTTTTGAGAATTATTAGAATATCTATCAAAAAAATTGTTTATATTGAATTTATATTATATATAATTATTATGATTATTATAAATAAATATTGTAATCTCTCTTGAAAAAAATTTAAAAATTATCATATTTTCAATGGTTATAAACTTGAAAATATGATAAAAATAATAAAAATAATTTTTTATTTCATTTTTTAAATAAAGCCAATAGACCAATAATGCCTCCTTAATTAAATCAGTAAGCTAATAAACCCCGAAACCCGTAAATACATAAACCTTTTAACATCTATATAGTACTTAATGAATAATAAATCTCATTTTTATGACTATTTATTATAATTTTAAATATTTATTTTAATTATTCAGAGTTTAATTTTTTACAAAAATTAATTACAAAATAAATTTCGAGTGAGAGAATATTATTTAAATAATTGATTTTTAATAAAAAAAATATGAGCTTATAAAAAGAATGAAAAATTTAAAAAATAAATATTATTATTTAGTAATATATTTTGATTTGATTTTGAATCATTTTGTGTCATGTAAATATATTTTAATTAATATTTATATTTTTATTAATAGTTTATTAATTTAATTTTTGAGCTATATGATAATATCTATCATTAAAATTATTTATATTAAATTCATATGATATATAATTAGTAAGATTAATATAATTATACATGGTATTCATATTTCAAAAAATTTTAAAAATTATTTTATTTTTAAAGGTTATAACCATTGAAAATCCGAAAAAATCTAAAAAAAAATTTTTTTATTTTTATTATTTAAATAAAACCTATAAACCAAAAAATACCTAAAAACTTAAATTGCTAAACTCCTAAGCAACAAAACCACTAAATAATCAAACCAATAAACCTGTATAGTATTTATAATAAATCATAAATCACATTTTAATTTGTATTCATTATAGTTTTAAATATACATTTAAATTATTTATTAGTTTATTTTTATATAAATTTTAATTACAAAGTAAATAATGAGTCAGACAAATATAATTTTAATAATTTATTTTTAATCAAAAAAAATATGACCTTATAAAAAGAAGTAAAAATTTAAAAACAAAAAATTATTATTTAGTAATATATTTTACATTGATTTTGAATCATTGTATATAGGTTTTTAAATTATATTTTAATTGTTATCAATCTTATTCATAATAGTTTATTAATTTATTTTTTGATCATTATTATAATATCCATCAATAAAATTACTTATATCGAATTTTAATGTTTTTTAATTATTAAGATTATTATAGCTAAATATTAAATTTACATTTGAAAAAATATTTAAGAATTATTATAATTTCAAAGGTTATATCTTTCAAAATTGATAAAAAATAACAAAATTAATTTTTTGATAATTTTATTATTTAAATAAAATTATAAACCACTAAATACCTAAACTTTTAAATATATAGACTCCTAAACCCTAAAACCCCCTAAATACTTAAAGTATTAAATCTATATAATCTATATAATAAATGATAATTATAATATCTATCAATAGTATATTAATTAATCTCTATCTTATTATTAATAGTTTATTAATTGAAATTTTGATCATTATTAATAAATCTATCTATAAAATTGTTTATATTGAATTTATATGATATATAATTATTAATATTAATATAACTAAAGATTGAATTAACATTTCAAAAATTTTAAATATTATTACATTTTCAAAGGTTATAACCTATGAAAATTAGTAAAAATTACAAATTTTTTTTTGTTATTTTAATATTTATATAAAAATAAACAAATAATTAATTAAAATGAATATTTTAAATTATAATGAAAATAATAATATTGAGAATTATTATTTATTATTTAAAGTATACTGGTTAATTTAAATTAGATCTTTCTCTCTGATAATTTAATTTGTAATTAATATTTATATAAAAATAAACTAATAAATAATTAAAATAAAAATTAAAAATTATACTGAATACAAATTTAAATGATATTTATGATTTATTATTAATGTATACTAGTTTAATGATTTAAGTATTTAGAGATTTTATCATTTAGAAGTTTACTGATTTATGTTTTTAGGCATTTAGTGGTTTAAAAGGTATTATTTAAATAATAAAATAACAAAAAAAATTTGCAATTTTTTATCATTTTCATAGGTTATAACCATTGAAAATATAATAATATTTAAAATTTTTTGAAATGTGAATACAATCTCTAGTTATATTAATATTAATAAAAAATATATCATTTAAATTCAATTTAAACAATTTTATTGATAGATATATTAATAATGATCAAAAATTAAATTAATAAACTATTAATAATAAGATAGAGATTAATTAATAAATTATTAATAGATATTATAATTATCATTTATTATATAGGTTATATAGGTTTAATGCTTTAAGTATTTAGGGGGTTTTAGGGTTTTGGAGTCTATAGATTTAAAAGTTTAAGTATTTAGTGATTTATAATTTTTATTTAAATAATAAAAATATAAAAAATTATTTTTGAGATTTTTTATCATTTTAGAAGGTTATAACCTTTGAAAATATAATAATTTTTAAATTTTTTTTCAAAAGTAAAAATAATATTTTTGTATAATAATATTAATAATTATAAAACATTAAAATTCAATGTAAATAATTTTATTGATAGATATTATAATAATGAACAAAAAATATATTAATAAACTATTATTAATAAGATTGATAGTTATTAAAATATAATTTAAAAACCTATATACAATGATTCAAAATCAAATTAAAATATATTACTAAATAATAATTTTTTGTTTTTAAATTTTTACTTCTTTTTATAAGCGTATATATTTTTTTTTGAATAAAAAATAAATTATTAAAAAGATATTTGTCTCACTCATTATTTTATTTGTAATTAACATTTCTGTAAAAAATAAACTAATAAATAATTGAAATTAAAATTAAAAATTATAATGAATACAAATTAAAATCAGATTTGTTATTTATTATATATGAAATACCTGTTTATTGGTTTGATTATTTAGGAGTTTTATTGTTTAGGGGTTTAGCAATTTATATATGAAATACAAATTTTTCCTACTATTTATAAGCATATATTTTTTTTTATTAAAAATCAATTATTTAAATAATGTTTGTCTCGCTCGAAATTTATTTCAGTAATTAATTTTTGTAAAAAATTAAACTATAAATAAGTAAATTGAATAATTAAAATTATAATAAATTGACAAAAAATGAGATTTATTATTCATTATGTCGTATATAGATGTTAAAGGGTTTATGTATTTATGGGTTTAAGGGTTTATGAGCATACTGATTTTAGTAGCATGCATTTAATGGTCTATCAACTTTATTGAAAAAATGAAATAACAAAAAATTTATGTTTATTATTTTTTCTCATATTTTCAACGTTATAATCCTTGAAAATATAATAATTTTTAAATTTTTTTAAAGAGTGAATACAATATTTATTTATAATAATCATAATAATTAAATATAATATAAATTCAATATAATCAATTTTATTGATAGATATTCTAATAAATCAAAAAAAATAAATTAAAAATATATAATGATTTAGATTCAGATTACTTAAAATATAATATGAAAACCTAAAAAGATTCAATAGCAAAGGAAAATTGTATTACCAAATAATAATTATTTGTTTTAATATTTTTTTTTTCTTTTAAAAATTTATCTATATTTTTTTGATGAAAAATAATTTATATAAAATATATCTATCTAACTCATAATTTATTTTGTAATTAATATTTATATAAAAATAAACAATTAAATAATTAAAATGAATATTTTAAATTATAGTGAAAATAAAAATATTTAGATTTATAATTTATTATTTAGGGTATACTGGTTTAATTTAAATTAGATCTGTCTCACTAATAATTTAATTTGTAATTAATATTTCTAAAAAAATAAACTGATAAATAATTAAAATAAAAATTAAAAATTATACTGAATACAAATTTAAATGATATTTATGATTTTTATTAATGTATACTAGTTTAATGGTTTAAGTATTTAGAGGTTTTTTTCGTTTAGGACTTTAGTGTTTTATGTTTTTAGGCATTTAGTGGTTTATAGGTATTATTTAAATAATAAAATAACAAAAAATAATTTTGCAATTTTTTATCATTTTCATAGGTTATAACCTTTGAAAATATAATAATATTTAAAATTTTTTGAAATCTGAATAAAATCTATAGTTATATTAATATTAATAATTATATATCATTTAAATTCAATTTAAACAATTTTATTGATTGATATATTAATAATAATCAAAAATTAAATTAATAAACTATTAATATTAAGATAGAGATTAATTAATAAACTATTTATAGATATTATAATTATCATTTATTATAAAGGTTATATAGGTTTAATGCTTTAAGTATTTAGGGGGTTTTGGGGTTTAAGAGTCTATAGATTTTAAAAGTTTAAGTATTTAGTGATTTATAATTTTTATTTAAATAATAAAAATATAAAAAATTATTTTTGAGATTTTTTATCAATTTTGAATGTTATAACCTTTGAAAATATAATAATATTTAAATTTTTTTTCAAAAGTAAAAATAATATTTAGTTATAATAATTTTAATAATTATAAAACATTAAAATTAAATATAAGTAATTTTATTGATAGATATTATAATAATGATCAAAAAATAAATTAATAAACTATTATTAAAAAGATTGATAGTTATTAAAATATAATTTAAAAACCTATATACAATGATTCAAAATCAAAGTAAATATATTACTAAATAATAATTTTTTGTTTTAAATTTTTACTTCTTTTTATAAGCTTATATATTTTTTTTGAATAAAAAATATATTATTAAAATTATATTTGTCTCACTCATTATATACTTTCTAATTAACATTTCTATAAAAAATAAACTAATAAATAATTAAAATGAATATTTAAAATAATAATGAATACAAATTAAAATGAGATTTGTTATTTATTATATATGGAATACCAGTTTATTGGTTTGATTATTTAGGAGTTTTGTTGTTTAGGAGTTTAGCAATTTATGTTTTTATGCATATTGTGGTTTATAGATTTTACTTAAATAATAAAAATAAAAATAAAATTTCTAGATTTTTTTTTATTTTCAAAGAATATAACATTTGAAAATATGATAATTATTAAAATTTTTTGAAATGTGAATACCATGTATAATTATATTAATCTTACTGATTATATATCAAATAAATTCAATATAAACAATTTTAATGATAGATATTATAAGAATGATCAAAAATTAAATTAATAAACTATTAATAAAAATATAAATTTTAATTAAACTATATTTACATGATGCAAAATGATTCAAAATCAAATCAAAATATATTACTAATTAATAATTTTTAATTTTTAAATTATTCCTTCTTTTTATAAGCTTATATTTTTTTTATTAAAAATCAATTATTTAAATAATGTTTGTCTCGCTCGAAATTTATTTTGTAATTAATTTTTATAAAAAATTAAACTATAAATAATTAAATTAAATTTTTAAAATTATTATAAATAGTCATAAAAATGAGATTTATTATTCATTAATTATTATATAGATATTAAAAGGTTTATGTATTTAGGGGTTTCATAGTTTATGAGGTTACTGATTTAAGTATGCAGGCATTTAATGGTCTATAGGCTTTATTTAAAAAATGAAATAATAAAAATTTATTTTTGTTATTTTTTCTAATATTTTCAATGTTATAACCCTTGAAAATATAATAATTTTTAAATTTTTTTCAAGAGTGAATACAATATTTATTTATAATAATAATAATAATTATATATAATATAAATTTGATATAAACAATTTTAATGAGAGATACTCTAATAATTCTCAAAAAATAAATTAAAAATCTATAATGAATAAGATTCATATTACTTAAAATATAATATGAAAACCTAAAATGATTCAAAAGCAAAAGAAAAATATTACTAAATAATAATTATTTGTTTTGAAATTTTTTTTTATTTTAAAAAGTTTATCTATATTTTATTGATGAAAAATAATTTATATAAATTATATCTATCTAACTTATAATTTATTTTGTAATTAATATTTATATAAAAATAAACAAATAACTAATTAAAATGAATATTTTAAATTATAATGATAACAATAATATTGAGAATTATTATTTATTATTAAAATTATATTTGTCTCACTCATTATTTACTTTGTAATTAACATTTCTATAAAAAATAAACTAATAAATAATTAAAATGAATATTTAAAATTATAATGTATACAAATTAAAATGAGATTTGTGATTTATTATATATGGAATACCGGTTTATTGGTTTGATTATTTAGGAATTTTGTTGTTTAGGAGTTTAGCAATTTATGTTTTTAGGCATATTGTGGTTTATAGATTTTAATTAAATAATAAAAATAAATAATTTTTTTTTTAGATTTTTTTTGATTTCCAAAGGTTATAACCTTTGTAAATATGATAATTTTTAAAATTTTTTGAAATGTGAATACCATGTATAATTATATTAACCTTACTGATTATATATCAAATAAATTCAATATAAACAATTTTAATGATAGATATTATAATAATGATCAAAAATAAAATTAATAAACTATTAATAAAAATATAAATTTTAATTAAACTATATTTACATTACGCAAAATGATTCAAAATCAAATCAAAATATATTACTAATTAATAATTTTTAATTTTTAAAATTTTCCTTCTTTTTATCAGCTTATATTTTTTTTTATTAAAAATCAATTATTTAAATAATGTTTGTCTCGCGCGAAATTTATTTTGTAATTAATTTTTGTAAAAAATTAAACTATAAATAATTAAATTAAATATTTAAAATTATAATAAATAGTCATATAAATGAGATTTATTATTCAATAAGTAGTATATAGATATTAAAAAGTTTATGTATTTAGGGGTTTCATAGTTTATGAGCTTACTGATTTAAGTAAGCGGGCATTTAATGGTCTATATGCTTTATTTAAAAAATGAAATAACAAAAATTTATTTTTATTATTTTTTCTCATATTTTCAAGGTTATATCCCTTGAAAATATAATAATTTTTAAATTTTTTTCAAGAGTAAATATAATATTTATTTATAATAATCATAATAATTATATATAATATAAATTCGATAAAAACAATTTTATTCAAAGATATTCTAATAATTCTCAAAAAATAAATTAAAATCTATAATGAATAAGATTGATACTTACTTAAAATATAATATGAAAACCAAAAATGATTCAAAAGCAAATGAAAATGTATTACTAAATAATAATTATTTGTTTTAAATTTTTTTTATTTTAAAAAGTTTATCTTTATTTTATTGATTAAAAATAATTTATATAAATTATATCTATTTAACTCATAATTTATTTTGTAATTAATATTTATATAAAAATAAACAAATAACTAATTAAAATGAATATTTTAAATTATAATGAAAACAATAATATTGAGAATTATTATTTATGATTTAGGGTATACTGGTTTAATTTAAATTAGATCTGTCTAACTGATAATATAATTAGTAATTAATATTTCTATAAAAATAAACTGATAAATAATTAAAATAAAAACTAAAACTTATACAGAATACAAATTTAAATGATATTTATGATTTATTATTAATGTATACTAGTTTAATGGTTTAAGTATTTAGAGGTTTTGTCGTTTAGGAGTTTAGTGATTTATGTTTTTAGGCATTTAGTAGTTTATAGGTATTATTTATATAATTAAATAACAAAAAAAAATTTGTACTTTTTTCTCATTTTCTTAGGTTATAACCTTTGATAATATAATAATATTTAAAATTTTTTGAAATGTGAATATAATATTTAGGTATAATAATATTAATAATTATATATCATATAAATTCAATATAAACAAATTTATTTATAGATATATCAATAATGATCAAAAATTAAATTAATAAACTATTAATAATAAGATAGATATTAATTAATAAACTATTGATAGATATTATAATTATCATTTATTATATAGGTTATAGAGGTTTAATGCTTTAAATATTTAGGGGGTTTTGGGGTTTAAGAGTCTATAGATTTAAAGGTTTAGGTATTTAGTGGTTTATAAATTTTATTTAAAAAATAAAATTATAAAAAAATTATTTTTGTAATTTTTTATCATTTTTGAAAGTTATAACCTTTGAAAATATAATAATTTTTAAATATTTTTTCAAATGTAAATATAATATTTAGCTATAATAATCTTAATAATTATAAAACATTAAAATTCAATATAAGTAATTTTATTGATAGATATTATAATAATGATCAAAAAATAAATTAATAAACTATTATGAATAAGATTGATAGAAATTAAAATATAATTTCAAAACCTAAATACACTGATTCAAAAACAGTGTAAAATATATTACTAAATAATAATTTTTTGTTTTTAAATTTTTACTTCTTTTTATAAGCTTATATATATTTTTTTGATTAAAAATAAATTATTAAAATTATATTTGTCTCACACATTATTTATTTTATAATTAACATTTCTATAAAAAATAAACTAATAAATAATTAAAATGAATATTTAAAATTATAATGGATACAAATTAAGATGAAATTTGTGATTTTTTATAAATGGTACCGGTTTATTGGATTGATTATTTAGGAGTTTTGTTGTTTATGAGTTTAGCAATTTATGTTTTTTGGCATTTTGTGGTTTATAGGTTTTATTTAATTAAAAAAAATAAAAAAAAATTTTTTTCTATTTTTTCGGATTTTCAAAGGTACATTTGAAAATAAGATAATTTTTAAAATTTTTTGAAATGTGAATACCATGTATAATTATATTAATCTTACTAATTATATATCATATAAATTCAATATAAATAATTAAATTAAATATTTAAAATTATAATATATAGTCATAAAAATGAGATTTATTATTTATTAAGTAGTATATATATATTAAAAGGTTTATGTATTTAGGGGTTTCGTAGTTTATGATCTTACTGATTTAAGTAAGCTGGCATTTAATGATCTATAGGCTTTTTTTAAGAAATGAAATAAAAAAAAATTATTTTTATTATTTTTTATCATATTTTGAAGGTTATAACCATTGAAAATATGATAATTTTTAATTTTTTTTCAAAAGTGAATACAATATTTATTTATTATAATCATAATAATTATATATAATATAAATTAAATATAATCAATTTTATTGATAGATATTCTAATAAATCTAAAAAAATAAATTAAAAATCTATAATGAATATGATTCATATTACTTAAAATATAATATGAAAACCTAAAATGATTCAAAAGCAAAGGAAAATGTATTACTAAATAATAATTATTTGATTTGAAAATTTTTTTTCTTTTCAAATGTTTATCTATACTTTTTGGATTACAAATAATTTATATAAATTATATCTATATAACTTTTAATTTATTTTGTAATTAATATTTATATAAAAAATAAACAAATAACTAATTAAAATGAATATTTAATTTATAATGAAAACAATAATATTGAGATTTATTATTTATTATTTAGGGTATAATGGTTTAATTTAAATTAGATCTGTCCACTGAAAATTTAATTTGTAATTAAAATTTCTATAAAAATAAACTGATAAATAATTAAAATAAAAATTTAAAATTATACTGGATACAAATTTAAATGATATTTATGATTTATTATTAATGTATACTTTTTAATGGTTTAAGTATTTAGAGGTTTTGTCGTTTAGGAGTTTAGTGATTTATGTTTTTAGGCATTTAGTGGTTTATAGGTATTATTTTAATAATAAAATAACAAAAAAAATTTGTACTTTTTTCTCATTTTCATAGGTTATAACCTTTTAAAATATAATAATATTTAAATTTTTTGAAATATGAATACAATATTTAGTTATAAGAATATTAATAATTATATATCATATAAATTCTATATAAACAATTTTATTTATAGATATATCAATAATGATCAAAAATTAAATTAATAAACTATTAATAATAAGATAGATATTAATTAATAAACTATTGATATATATTATAATTATCATTTATTTTATAGATTATATAGGTTTAATGCTTTAAGTATTTAGGGTATTTGGGGTTTAGGAGTCTATAGATTTAAATGTTTAGGTATTTAGTGATTTATAATTTTTATTTAAATAATAAAATTATAAAAAAATTTTTCTTGTGATTTTTTATCATTTTTGAAGGTTATAACCTTTGAAAATATAAAAATTTTAAAATTTTTTTTCAAAAGTAAAAATAATATTTATCTATAATAATCTTAATAATTATAAAACATTAAAATTCAATATAAGTAATTTTATTGATAGATATTATAATAATGATCAAAAAATAAATTAATAAACTATTATGAATAAGATTGATAGAAATTAAAATATAATTTCAAAACCTATATACACTGATTCAAAAAGTGTAAAATATATTACTAAATAATAATTTTTTGTTTTTAAATTTTTACTTCTTTTTATAAGCTTATATTTTTTTTTTGAATAAAAATTAAATTATTAAAATTATATTTGTATCACTCATTATTTATTTTTAATTAACATTTCTATAAAAAATAAACTAATAAATAATTAAAATGAATATTTAAAAGTATAATGAATACAAATTAAAATGAGATTTGTGATTTATTATATATGGTATACCAGTTTATTGGTTTGATTATTTAGGAGTTTTGTTGTTTAGGAGTTTAGCAATTGAAGATTTTGGGCATATTGTCGTTTATAGCTTTTACTTAAATAATAAAAATAAAAAAAATTTTAGATTTTTTCTGATTTTCAAAGGTTATAAACTTTGAAAATAAGATAATTTCTAAAGTTTTTTGAAATGTGAATACCATGTATAATTATATTAATCTTTCTGATTATATATCATATAAATTTTATATAAATAATTTTATTGATAGATATTATAATAATGATCAAAAATTAAATTAATAAACTATTACTAAAAATATAAATTTTAATTAAAATATATTTACATGATGCAAAATGATTCAAAATAAAAAGAAAATATATTACTAAATAATAATATTTAATTTTAAAATTTTTCCTTCTTTTTATAAGCTTATATTTTTTTATTAAAAATCAATTATTTAAATAATGTTTGTCTATCTCGAAATTTATTTTGTAATTAATTTTGGTAAAAAATTAAACTATAAATAATTAAATTGAATATTTAAAATTATAATAAATAGACAAAAAATGAGATTTATTATTCATTAAGTAGTATATCTCTCAAAAAAATTGTTTATATCGAATTTATATTATATATAATTATTATGATTATTATAAATAAATATTGTATTCACTCTTGAAAAAAATTTAAAAAATTATCATATTTTCAAGGGTTATAACCTTGAAAATATGATATATAATAATAAAAATAATTTTTTTTATTTCATTTTTGAAATAAAGCCTATAGACCATTAAATGCCTGCTTACTTAAATCAGTAAGCTCATAAACTACGAAACACCTAAATACATAAATCATTTATCATCTATATATTACTTAATGAAAAAAAAATCTCATTTTTATGTCTATTTATTATAATTTTAAATATTTATTTTAATTATTCATAGTTTAATTTTTTACAAAAATAATTACAAAATAAATTTCGAGTGATACAAATATTATTTAAATAATTGATTTTTAATAAAAAAAAATATGAGCTTATAAAAAATTAAAAATTTAAAAATTAAATATTATTATTTAGTAATATATTTTGATTTGATTTTGAATCATTTTGCGTCTTTTAAATTTATTTTAATTAATATTAATATTTTTATTATTAGTTTATTAATTTAATTTTTGATCATTATTATAATATCTATCATTAAAATTGTTTATATTGAATTTATATGATATATAATCAGTAAGATTAATAGAATTATACACTGTATTCACATTTCAAAAAATTTTAAAAATTATCTTATTTTCAAAGGTTATAACCTTTGAAAATCAGAAAAAATCTAAAAAAATATTTTTTTATTTTTATTATTTAAATAAAACCTATAAACCACAAAATGCCTAAAAACATAAATTGCTAATCTCCTAAACAACAAAACTCTTAAATAATCAAACAATAAACTGGTATACCATATATAATAAATCACAAATCTCATTTTAATTTGTATTCATTATAATTTTAAATATTCATTTTAATTATTTATTAGTTTATTTTTTATATACATGTTTATTACGAAATAAATAATTAGTGAAACAAATATAAATTTAATAATTTATTTTTTATTCAAAAAAAAATATAAGCTTATAAAAAGAAGTAAAAATGAAATAACAAAAAATTATTATTTAGTAATATATCTTACATTGATTTTGAATCATTGTAAATAGGTTTTTAAATTATATTTTAATTACTATCAGTCTTATTAATTATAGTTTATTAATTTATTTTTTGATCATTATTATAATATCTATCAATAAAATTACTTATATTGAATTTTAATGGTTTATAATTATTAATATTATTATAACTAAATATTATTTTTACTTTTGAAAAAAATTTAAAAATTATTATATTTTCAAAGGTTATAACCTTCTAAAATGATAAAAAATCTCAAAAATAATTTTTTATATTTTTATTATTTAAATAAAAATTATAAATCACTAAATACCTAAACATTTAAATCTATAGACTCCTAAACCCCAAAATCCCCGAAATACTTAAAGCATTAAACCTATATAACCTATATAATAAAGGATAATTATAATATCTATCAATAGTTTATTAATTAATCTCTATATTATTATTAATAGTCTATTAATTGAATTTTTGATCATTATTAATAAATCTATCAATAAAATTATTTATATTGAATTTAGATGATATATAATTATAAATATTAATATAACTAAAGATTGTATTCACAATTCAAAAATTTTAAGTTTTATTATATTATCAAAGGTTATAACCTATGAAAATGAGAAAAAATTACCACATTTTTTTTTGTTATTTTATTTTTTAAATAATATAAATAAACCACTAAGTGCATAAAAACATAAATCACTAAACACCAAATCGACAAAACATTTAAACACTTAAACCATTAAACTAGTATACATTAATAATAAATCATAAAAATCATTTAAATTAGTATTCAATATAATTTTAAATTTTTATTTTAATTATTTATCAGTTTATTTTTATAGAAATATTAATTACAAATTAAATTATCAGTGTGATAAATCTAATTTAAATTAAACCAGTATACCCTAAATAATAAATAATAAATCTCAATATTATTGTTTTCATTATAATTTAAAATATTCACTTTAATTAGTCATTTTTTTATTTTTATATAAATATTAATTACAAAATAAATTATGAGTTAGATAGATATAATTAATATAAATTATTTTTAATCCAAAAAGTATAGATAAACTTTTTAAAAGAAAAAAAATTTCAAATCAAATAATTATTATTTAGTAATACATTTTCCTTTGCTTTTAAATAATTTTAGGTTTTCAGATTATATTTTAAGTAATATGAATCATATTCATTATAGATTTTTAATTTATTTTTTTAGATTTATTAGAATATCTATCAATAAAATCGATTATATTGAATTTATATTATATATAATTATTATCATATTAATAAATAAATATTGTATTCACTTTTGAAAAAAATTTAAAAATTATTATATTTTCAATGGTTATAATCTTCAAAATTTTATAAAAAATAATACAAATAAA
>JAREIK010009236.1:0-106268 GCA_029783825.1 Sapria himalayana | reverse complement strand
CCGCACACCCAAAAATCCTTAAATAGGAAATATTTGATTCTCGACCAAAAACTAATTGTAAATGAGAGAACTCATGATAATTTGTTGGTGTAATATGAATCAGTGCTGCTGCATGCAAATTAGCGTGGCTCCAAGTAGAAGTTGGGAGCTTAGTCCTCATTAGTAATGTCCTTGCAATCAATTATAGGCGTTTAATATATGATTCTACAAGAGCATTTTGTGTATGAACATATGCTATAGAATTTCAACAATTATTCCAATAGACATTCAATAATCATTAAAAGCTTGGGAAGTAAATTCTCCAACATTGTCAAAACAAATTTACTTAATCAGATAATCTGGAAAATGAGCCCGTAACTAAATTATTTGAACAAGTAATCTAGCAAATATTTGGTTACGCGTTGATAACAAATAGACATGTGGTCATCTCATTGATGCATCAATCAAAATCATAAAATATCGAAATGGTCTACATGGTGAATGAATAGACCCATAATATCACCTTGTATACATTACAAAAATGAAAGGGGTTCTATCCTTATTTTATTGGTGATGATCTTATAATTACTTTTCCTTAAGAACAAGTAGAACATGAAAATTCATTGGACAGAAAAATCTTTTTATTTTTCAGTGAATGCCCACTTGAATTTTTAATGATTCTCTACATCATTATAGACCAAGGATGTCCCAATTGGTCATGCCAAATAATAAAATTATTTTCATTAGTAAACTTCTAGTTTACTATGGCATGTGCCTCAATTCTAATTATGTTTGTGTAGTACAAACTAGAAGAAAAATTGGATAATTTTTCCAATATTTTTCTTACCCGAGACAAAGTTGGTAATATATAAATACTCATTGTTGTCTTTATTAATAGTCTCAATATGATATCCATTTCATCAAATATCTTTAAAACTCAATAAACTTTTTGAGACTTTGTAGAATATAATGCATCATCAATATGAATTTTTGTTCCTCCGGGTAACAATATATTAGCTCTTTTAGAACCCTCAATCAATTTTGCACTACTTGATATTGTATTTACATCTAATCCTTACATTATTAAAAAAAGAATTTTTTTTATCTTTAAGTATAATATTCGTTGATGCACTATCTGCAAGACACATATCTTTGTCACCAATTGAGGATCCCATCAGATGAGTTTCCATATTCTTCAATATATCTCTTTAAAATCCAACAGAGCTTCGTGTTGATACCATATTATAAAATAGAAGAACAAGAGAGTAAGAGATATAAGAGAAACATGGGAGAGATTTCTTATTCCGTCAAGTATATTGTGACTCATACAAAGACTCCCTATTTATAGTGTTTAATACATGAATATATTTAAATATACCAATGAATACATATTAATTTATGCCAATTAATACACATTAATCTATGAAATAATAAGAGTCACAAGAATATCAATAATCAAGAGATTAATGGATAATTTATGGACACCCATAATATTATTCATAATAAGTCATACTTTATTGTTTTATAATGTTTAATTATCATAATCTATGATATTTATAAGATTGATGCAACAAACGATGCATAATGTGTGTGTGTGTGTGTGCACTACAAAAAGAAACAAATTATAAATGGTGGATTTCGTATCTAATTCGTTGCTATTTTAAATTAGCGATGGAATTTAAAATAGAATCTATCCATTTTTAAAAATATTCCTTTCTAAATTTTAGAAATGAGATTTATGCAGGCATTAAAGTTTCAGTACGATGGAATAATTTTGTTTCTAAATAGAGCAACGGAATAAGATACTCTATTTCCATTTATACAATACTAAATTAGTGATAGAATCAAATAATTAAAATGTCATTTTCATTTATATATTTGCTTCGGAATTGAGACATTATTTTTCATTCCTATATTTAGCAACAGAAATATATTTGTAAATTTCCATTTTTTGTATGCAATTATTTTTTTTATAATTGCATACAGAAACAATATTTCATTCATTACCTTTTTTTTTTTCAATTTTATTTCATAAAAAAAATTCAAATACACCCAAATTACAAATGTTCACATGAAATATATAAATTTCATTAATATACAACAAACTTCAACTATTTGTATTGCATATATATTACATACATAAACTAGAATAGCACACACAAAATTCAAACACAATAAAGTTGAATGCAACCACTTCCAAAACAATAAAAAATAAGTATCACTCAGAGTCGTTATGAGTATTTTCCTCTAGAGACTTAGATGGATCTTCTTCTGAAGGTTAAAAATAGATGAAGCTTGTGCTAACTTACATATAATTTTCTTCATCTTTAAATCTTCTATGGCATTTCATCATTTCTTTTTAGTCTTTTTTCATCTCTTTTTTTTTTCATCTCTTCAATCTATTTTTGCATATCTTCAATCTGTTTTTGCATCTATTCAATCTATTTTGCAATTCTTCAATCTATTTTTGCACCTTTTCATTCTTGTGGTGTATCTCTTTATTTTTTCGGTGCAAATTATCTTGAATTTTCTGCATCTCTTCTTTTTTTTTGTTCAAATTATCTTGAATTTTCTACATCTCTTCCCATAACTGCTCATCAAATAAGGTATTATAATTGGAAGATGCAGATGATGAGCTCCAATAAAATTTAGATAAAATATAGATGCATGGCTAGCAAGACTATATACTTACCATTTTTCCAACTCCACTCTAATGGCCTAAAGGTGGATATGAGTAATATCAATCTCTGGAGACTATATATATTGATCTCTCACTAGAGAAATAATTGCAACCATATATTTCACATCTTCATATAATTATGTAATACAATATAACATTGTATTTTAGCAAAAGCAAATATGATAACAAAATAAAAACATTGCAGCTTATGGAATGAAAATAGCAAATAACTCAAACATCTAATTGATGTATATATTGTAATTTACATCTTCAACAAAAATAATTCATCGAACTGAATTGATGAATTCATGAAAATATACATTTCACATAACATAAAAAACAAGAGAAAAATGTATCAAATTTTTATTTCAAAAAAAAATGCTAACACAAAGTTAAAAGTGACGTGACACCTTACCTAGCCTCATGTAACACACATTCACAAAGGTTCACCTCGCCTGAAATGTGAAACCATGTTTAGTAGTCCAAAAACATGTGCTCTTTTATTTCAGACTATTTCATTAACTTACAGAATACTTTTTCTATAGTGATATTAATCCATTTTATATCAATGAAAAATATATCTTTCTTATGATAAGCTATTTCTCTCATTCTCTTGTTATTTAATAACATGATTTGAATCATTATAACTAATTGCTATATATAAGAATTATTAAATTTTTGCATTTTTATATTGTTTAAATATTATTTTCTTTAACTTGAGAAGTTTTTTTTTTATTTTAAATTGTATAATTTTATATAAAGGGTATATCAAAATTGAATTGATGATATTTTTATTAGACTTTCCATATTATATAATGATTTTAAAATGTATAATTTTACATTTTATTATATATATTATTTTTATTTGATGTTAGATATAAAAAATCTTCTAAATATCAAAAAAATATTGAATGGAGCCATTATACTTATTGAGTCAATATATAATATACAATAGAAGATAATTTACAAGGAAAATAAATTATTTTGGTTGGCAGAGATTTAATTTGTTACCATTTTTTTCATGAAAATATTACAATTCACATAACATAATGAAAGTAGATAATGAAAAACTTATATTAATATTATTTGACCGCTTGTCTACAAAGGATCTATCATTCTTCTTGTGCATATGCTTGAACACCTTAAAGGATATTGGTGAACAACCCAACTCAGCCTCCTTTAAATGAATATTATTAATTAATGATGTACATGAAATATTTTTAGTAATTTAGTATCCTTCGCATAGATAAAGTTAACATCAAAATTAAATTAGAATATGACTATTACCAAGTCTATAGAATATTGGTAAGTCATTTTTGAACCACTAATATGTTTTGAAAATCCTGATCCTTCACATGTTTTCTCTGATCGATGATTTTATGATATCATTTAGGATAAGTCCTTAAACTCTTCAATTTTTAAATATTCCCACCAATTTTTCAAATATTTTGGGGAACCCTATTTGGCTTTGCATCCATCATATTTTTTTCTCCATCTTCCAAATTTGTCATTGTATCTAATACTAGCCATATATTTCCATATATCTTTCATAGAGATCAACAAAACATTATTCTATTTATATTTTTTCGGCATAAAATAAAAATGAAAAAAAAACAATATATTGTGGTGCATTATTTTTGTTATAATTATTAATAATGCAACAATTTTAAAATTTGCTACATACATTAAATTGTATTTCAAATTCTTCTCAATAATATTCCTTAATATGTGAGGGCACTTTATTTTACTTTATATCCTCACCAACTAGTTTTTCCTTAAATATATTCTCGATTGTACAAGAAGCAAAAGAAATAAACTTATAAATAAAATAACATAGGCACATACATATACATATAAATGAAAAAAAAACTAGACTTTTTTTACTAATTTGATGTATTTTTCATTTTTATTATTTCTTGAAAACTAAGTAATGCAAACATCATTTTCATTCTCAATGATAATGATAGAGCAATAATGAAATTTGAATTAGTTATTGATACATTTTACTAGATTTTAAATAAAAAAAAACATTTACAATATCATGAAAAGTTTTGTAAAAAATTAATGCATGAAGTAGTAAAATTTTCTAAACTATGTACTATTTATTGTCGAGAATGTGCAAATAACGAATTAATCATAACTTTACATGCTAACCATGGATTGTGAATATCTAATCATTGTCAATATTGCAGTGGCATCACATATACCTCTTAACATAGGTGGGATAGAGTTAACATTACCAATTGGCACATAATAAGATAAAGATGGAATGTTAGTGGAAATCATTATAGGTGTGTGAAGAGGAGGAGATGTCAATGTATCCTCTATACAAGTAGGTGAATGTGGTGAAACATTTGTAATGTTGTCACTGAATAATTATTTAATTTCTTTACACAAACTATTTGTTGACTTCCTCTACCACTCTCTAGGGATTAGGATCTTCGACCACTTAAATGATTACCTCTCATACTTAATTCAATTTCCATAAACATCCAAACATTCAAAGTCAACAAATAAAGTTAATAAATAATACATACTAAGAAAAGATCATTACAAACACATTAATAATTACATAAGGTAAAAACTTTTATTTAATGAACAACTAAAATGTAATAGTTAAAAAATAAATAATATAGCAAAACATCGAAGTTAATAAAAGTATAATCATTATCAAAAATATCAACCAAATCTTTTCCTTCTAAATATTCATCCTCATCTGATTGTGCTATTAATTCTTCCTCGCTATCTATTTCAGCATTTGCATCATTGATGTCTAAATAGTTTCTATTTTTATTAATCAATGTTTGAGGTACATCATCTGTCATAGAATTAATAGGATGCAATTTTACAATATTATCTTGAAATATAGGTACATGTGATGGTGTGACTATGACATCCATTTCAAGAACTTTTATAGCTAATCTAGTTTTTATTTTACAAATAGCCCACTGGTCATTAGTATTTTTTCTTCTTTTTTTTATAAGTAATAAAATATTAAATCAAAAATCTGTATAATCTAGAGTTTTAAGCTATTACATTCACTACTGAATACAATGTAAATTTTAGTTTTTATCTTCCATAGAAAGGTATTTGCATCTTGTGATTTCTTCTTTTAGTATTTCTTCATGTGGTTGGATAAGTAGTATAATACACTTTTTTTTGCTTGCACTGCAAAATCGAATAGATTGTACTTCTGATAATATTTCTTATAGTGTACATCCACAAGATTATATTGATAATGAATTCTAGTAGATAAATTTGGAATGGGATCAAACTATTCACACTTAAATAGAATTGTCTTCTTAATTGGTAAAGCAAGATACTCTAATTATATAATTTAAAGTTTCAACTAATGGACCATGAAAGTCAATATTATATGCAATATAGTTAGACCCCTTAATACATACACCACTATTCATTGTAGCTATATTTTAACCATATTTTAATGTGTAAAATTTGTATCTATTTACATAATGTATAGGATACATTTGTAATCTTTGTAATAGCTATCTTGCAAGATCATTTATTTATCTATAAAAGATATTTGATGACGAAACATGTGCCTAGAGAAGGATTAAAGATATAATCAAACTAAAATACTTAGGCATGTTATTTATTAGAAGAAAACATGAAATATTATATACAAACAAATTTCACATACCAAGATGCAAAATCTTTGTCAAGCTTAGCATCAATCGCAACATTATTAATATGTAGTTCACTATGTCTTGATTCCTTAGCATAAATTCTATAAAAACAAGATTGAAGTTATTTTGGATATTAACTTTGGTATATGACATATCATGAAAAAGAAAAAGTAATATAAAATAAAAATAAATCTTACTCAATATATGGTTTGACTTTCTTCTAGTTCAATAAGATATAGGTGTGAGCAACATGATACTTATATATGAGTGAAAATGGATAGCATATATTCTTGTTGTAATCCATCCTCTATGTCATAATCATTATTTCATGATATTTTAATGCATAGTATACACTGTGGCTCAAAGTAGTGCGCATGAAATACCGAAGCTTCTTCAACCAAGTAAGTATTGTATATCGATCATTTAATTTTTACTTTATTTCTAACATTGTTTTTTAATTTTTGAAGATATCTGAAAATTTTCTTCATTATAAATATTTATTTGTAAGATACATTGGAAATTATAGATGAAAAAATTAAAAATATATAACCTCTCAAATGGATACATCTATATGTATTACATAGAGCCTATTGTTATTGATTCATAAGGTAAGTGGATCAGAATATATTCTATAGATTCAAAGAAGTTTGGAGGAAAAATTTGCTCAAGTCTACATAAAATAATAGGTATATCCTTTTGTAAATGCTCTATGTTTTCCTATGTTATGATATTACAAGTGAAATTCTTAAAAAATACTTTTTTCAGTCAAGACTTGCCAAACATTTTCTAAAAATAATTCATGAAATAATATGGGTATTAGCTTATGCATAAGCACATGACAATCATAAATTTACATCCCAGATAACTTATACTTCTTCATATCAACATATCTTATCATGTTAGATACATATCTGTTAGGGACCTGAGCTCTATCATTCATTTGTACAATGCTACCTTTGCATCCTTATCCAAAGTGTAACAAGCCTTAGGGGATTTATTTGTTGATTCATCCCTATTTAACTTAGGATGTAAACATAATTTTTTTAAATCCTCTCTTGATTTAACATTATCTTTTATTTTTCATTCTACATTAATGATAATTTTAAAAATATTATCAAAAACTTGTTCTTTAAGTGTATCACATCTAAGTTGTGTCTAATTAAGTGTATTTTACCATAAGATAAATTCCAAAAGATGTTTCATTTCTTTTAAACCACAATGATGATTATTTGAAATTTGTGTTTCTATGCAATCAACATCAATTTCTGTAATCTTTTGAAGCCATTTTTTCAAAGACCTATCATATTTCTACACCTAACTTAATAGGTGGTGCACCATTTAGAATTGTCTGCCCTTTTCTAAATGCTTCTTATTCCTCAAAAGTGGATATTTAATTCGTAAGAACTATTGATGGTTATCAAACCATCAGAATTCTTTATGCATTAAGAACAAACTAATTTTTCTATAGTACTTCATCTTAACAACATAGAATATGTTGGAAAAACACTTATTGTCCACATAAATTTTACTCACATCTGAAAGTTCTACTTACTAGATATATCATATGTTTCTACACCCAGCTCCCACAAATTCTTTAGCTCCACAATTAGAGATTGTAGGAAAATATCCAGCTTGTCTTTTGGGTTTCTTGGACTAGGCATGATAACACACAAAAACATGTGTTCATCTTTCATACATATTCATGATGGTTAATTATATTGTGTAACAATCGTCAGCAATGAAGAGTATTATTGCCTTATTTGCCCAAATGTTTGAAATTTATCTATGCACAAACCTAATCTAACATCTTAACTTTTAACTACAAAAGAATGATGAATATGATCGAACTATTTCTGGTGTATCTAAGCAATATCACATCATGCCTTCTTCAATATTATGCTTTTTATGCCAACTTATGTCATTAGTAGTGGCTTCATATATAATTATAATCTTTACATATGAGGAGTCGGTGAGAAGTAATACATCTTCCCATGAGGAATGTTTATTGCCTATCATTTACATGCATGATATCTTTTATGCCGATGATGGTTATAGAATGTGCAGGATATCTTGTAATGCAGTAATAAATTTTTTATACATGAAAACTCAAACATTGCATTAACTTATTTGTATTATAAAAGTTATCTTTCATGACATTATTCTTTGGTAACAATTTAAATAACAACTTTAAAATTTCATCAAAACACCAATTTGAGAAATAATGTTTTGCCTTTATATTCAATAATCTTGCCACCACAGATAACTTTGACTAGCCATACTAATTACCAAAAGCCAACCCTCTTATTCTGATGCTTTAAGCATTTCATAAAATTATTTTGTTGCTAGTTTTAGGATATCCTCAATGACATCTGGATTGAATGAATAATCAATAATATGCTTTAACATGGCTTCACATGCATTGTTGGGATGGAAATATATTACTACATGAGATTTTGCACGTCTTTATACCTATTAGTTTGTAGTTTGTTTCAAAATTAGTTCTCTATGTTTATACCAAATATAATAGTCTCTAACAAATCTATATTTTGCAAGATAAATCACATAGTGTCTAGCTCATGAAAACTTTGATTCTAACATTTAAGGTTATTACAAGAGTATTTTATTTTTGTTCCATCCATTAATTTATGGTGCTTTTTAGCAAAACAAACAAATTTCTTAATCCCCACTACAAACCCATCAATCAAAAACCTTTCTATTAATCTAACATTCATCCATGCACGATTAGTTCTTATCATGTTTTTTATTCATATTACATATAAAAACAATGTATATTTAATAATAAAAATGTAGTGAATGATTAATATGTACTAAAATTGTAGTGAATGATTAATAAAATTACATAAATCTAGATATATTGTATGACATGTAGAGCTATACAAGAATATATAAGGATCTCAAATCTATAAAAAAAATCTATAAAAGAATATATGAACATCAGGGTAGAACATTTTGTATTTTATTGTATTTTTTATTAAATAAAAAAATCTAAGTTTTTTTAAACATTTATAAATTTGGTCTCAAATCTATAAATTTCACAATATAAATTTTTGTTAATTGTTTGTATGCCTAATCTTTAAAATCGTAATTGATGAAATTGTGTTGAACCTCTAGGCCTCTTCTTTGTGCATTGGGATCTCATGTTCATAGCTAGTATGGTATTCATCCTATCAGTATGAGTGCATCATTTGATGGAGATACCAATTGATCTTCATGTCATCAATCTTGGGCATTCTTTGTATCCTTGTCAAACTTAATTTGATAATGTTAATATTTTGTTGCAAGTATGTCATGTCTAATGATAGCAAAGTATTTGCTCATAATTAATTAGATCACCATTTGATGTCTGATGATCCTTACTATCACGAGTGAAATAACATGCTAGTTGTTTCTTGTGCAATTCTTTTAGAATAATATCAAAATCATTATTTTAATTTTAAATTTATATGTGGTAATAGATTGCCAAAAAAATTTAAAGAACAAATACATTTGTAATGGGATAATTCTTGTATATTATGTGGTACAATAAGAATCACACATCACAAATATTGGATCTCAATTATATAATGTCAAAACAAGTATTCCAATTGAAAAACCATAATTATTAATTATAAATGCACAAATACACATCAAAGAAGCACACAGCACTATTATTGTGTGTTGTGTAAATAATACAAGTATATTTCAATTACTCTCATATTCATTAAAAAAGGATATTTAGATGTAACTTTTTGAATGCTCAAGTATGTATATACATTTATATTCAGATGCATACATGTCATGCAATATATGTATATAGTTACACACAAGCATGCTAACATCTAGTTCTGTGTGTGTGTGTGTGTGCGCGCGTTTGTGTATATTAATTAACTGCATGTATACAAACATGTAGTGAATGATTAATGCTAACATTAGTTCCTAGTAGTAATATTTCAATAAAGTATATAAACATAAAAAAACATATCATAAATCACTAAAAAAAAGATGGATTTTGAAATGGAAATTAGAAATGGCCAAATCTATTTATAAAATTAGGAATGGATTTGAAATGAAACAGAATTTATAAAACCAAGAATTAATTGAAATGGAACAAAGTTCCATCGCTAAATAATGATGGAAATATTTTAAGTTTTTTTTAATTCGTCACTAATAGCAATGCGAAGTAAGATTCAGTTATACTTGTACGATATTTAGCGATGGAAACATTTGCATCCATTTTTAATTAGAAACAGAATGCATGTCTATTTCTACTTTTTGCGAGGCATATTAATTATGTTGCTAAATGAGAAATGACATATATATCCATCGCCATATCATTTAAAATGATTATTCAACGGAAAGGCATTAAGTCACTATTTTAGAGATTGAAATAATTTCTATCGCTAAAATATGATAATTAATTTTTGAAGAACACTTCGTAACTTCGAACATTCTTAGGGTTTTAGGTTTTTTTGGTTTTTATTCTAATTTTGTCCAAACTATTTGTGGATTGCTTATCCTTCATATATTGATCAATGCAAATTTAATCATATTTGAGATATGAAATTATGATTTTCATTTTATCTCATATGTATTGTTTTCGAGAATAGCTATATTTTC
This sequence comes from Sapria himalayana, assembly GCA_029783825.1. Classification (NCBI taxonomy): domain Eukaryota; kingdom Viridiplantae; phylum Streptophyta; class Magnoliopsida; order Malpighiales; family Rafflesiaceae; genus Sapria; species Sapria himalayana. Next base: position 95,345 of record JAREIK010009236.1, on the reverse strand, counting down.
GTGTTTTCATGTTATGTATAATTTATTTGCATTTTTAATATTTATATTGGATTATATCTTATTGTTTTGTTGAATGCTTATAAATATAATTGATAAAATAAATATTTTTTTACATTATTTACATATTTTCTTCATTTTTTGATTTGTTAAATTTTTTTTGTAATTTTATTGCATTGTTATTTTTTGTGTATTTTGTTATTGACATATATTTAATTAAGATCGCCATTATTATTTTGCATTTGTTTTCCTTACTAGATTTACATAAAATTTAATAATTTCAAAAAGAATAACTCATATTAATGGCACAACCTTAACTATATTTCACTAAAATAATTAGAATAATGAAAATAAAAAAAATTTATAATTATCAAAACAAATACTAAAAGTTCATTTGTAATAAGAATAAAAAATAGAAAAAAAAAAGATTAAAAGACCATGCAATTAGAATAATGAAACATAACGAACAATTATAAATCTAAAAAAATTAGAAGCTAATTTAAAAATGTAAATAGTTTTTTATATTTCCCTAAATTGTAATAAAATAAATAATATCCACTTTTAGTTAATATTAAAAAATCATGTTACATGTCACATGTGGTATATGACTATGTATACTATATACTTCATATAGATTCCAAGATTTTCCCATTTATTTACTAATATTCTCCATCGATAGATGATTTATTTTATATGTTTTTTCATTAATAAATTCTAATATATTGACAATGATAATTTATTTATTATTGCTATTATATGTAATTTGTTTATCTAATTATTTAGTGCTCATTATTAATTTAGAAATTAATAATTATGAAATTGCATATTTTTCTTTATTTCTTTATTATCTGATAGTTAGTTTACTACAGCTTATTTGGTAGATTTATGCAATATGGTAAAAATATTATTATATCTTTATTACAAATAGATCTTTATGTATATTATTATAATTCAGAAAATATAAGTGTTATTTATATGAATAAAAAATATTGTACGACATTGTTAATGGGAGAATGTAAGACTCAGAATGGTTTTTAACTAATAGATTTGTAGATGAGATTAAGGAATTTATTATTTTTGCTAAAAAATAATCTGAATTTATGGATAAAAAAAAATGAGATGTCCATGTAATGCTCATAAATGTCAAAATCAGAGTTTCGATGAAGTAGACACATTGTGATATCATCTTGTAAATAATGAATTTATTAGTGATTATTATGGTTGATATAAATATAGGAAATTAGTTGTGCCCCAAATAACTAAATATTATGTATATAAAAAATATTGATTCAACTATTACAATGAACTTTTCTAAACCCAATGAGACATGTTAAGTAATTATGAAGAATGTTATTGGTCCTTCATTAAATCTAGATATCATTGATGATATCTTAATATCATCAACAAAATAATTTTATGAAATACTAAATGCTTCAAAAGAAGAGATTTGGGAAGGTAATATGTATAGTCACTCAAAGTTATATGTAGTGACCATACTAATAAATTTAAAAGCAAAATATCATTTTTTTTGAAAGATATTATAATGAAATATGTCAGTTATTAGATGAATTGTTATCAAAGAATAACGTCATGACAAATAGTTGTTATGTCACAAAGAAGTTAATGCGAGATTTGGGTTTGCCTGTGGAAAGAATATGTTGTTGTATTAATGGTTGGATGATATATTAGCGCATAGATAGTGAAGTAGTTGCATGTAATTTCTATAACTAATCTCGGTATAAAAAATATAGTATGTAAAAGATAAAAAACAAATATTTCTCACAAGAAGATATATTATTTTTCATTGACTCCTATTTTGCAAAAATTATTTACATCTGATACTAGTGCTAATTATATGAGTTGGCACAAAAAAGCATGTTATTAAAAATGGCATGAAGCGACACTACTCAAATTCTTGTTCTTGGAAATATTTTGATGATTTTCATCCATCTTTTATAGATGAAAGTCAAAATAATAGATTAGGTCTATGCACAAATGGATTTTAACCATTTGGAAAAATAAGAAAACAACACATTTCATGGTTGGTTATCGTTACACATACACACTACAAGAAAAATCCCAAATAGCTAGGGAAATGCCCCAAGTTATATGGGAATTTTTCATCACTAAAATAAAATAATGGCAGATTAATGACGGAAAATTTTCCCAGCTAAAGTGCTCGTCGCAAAAAATTAACGAGGGAAAAAAAATTTTTTTTAACGGCAAAAAATTCCCTAGCTATTTATATATTTTTTCCCTTGCTAATTTTAATCATAATTAAGAATAATAATTAAAAATTTTTGATTGAATACGCACAGAAACATCCCTAGCTAAATTAGCGAAGGAAAATTTCCTAGCTATTTTCATTCCAAATCAATTTTCACAATTTTATTTTTTTACAAAAAAATTGATTACATATTTTTAATATTTTATATTAAATTAAATAAAACATACTCTATAAACCATTTTGTATAATTAACAAAAATCAAAAATAAATTAGAAATAATTATGATACAAATGTTACATGGTTAAAACAAAACATAACATATGTATATAATCATAGACAACTAAATCATCATCTTCATCATTAGCTTGTGTATTTGTGCTAGGCTCTCCAGCGTGGTTTCTCTGCTGGAACTCTGTGTGCTATCTGTCTCGTCAAGACCGCTAACCGTGACTTCATATAGGACATCCACTATTGTATTTAATCTAGTAATGCTCAGAAAAAATATTTTGAACTTCCTCAACAACATAATTATCAACACTGAAAATACGAATTAAAGCCACAATATTATAAATTAATGAAGGCACACTCTAAATGCAAAACAAAGCAAATACATGTGAAGGAAAATATTACTTAATTTCTAGATGTGCTGGTTGACAAAATCTAGCAGCTAAAGCATCTACAACAAGTTTATCTCCCAATTTCAAGCACTTTATCGATACCGTTTCATTCTTTTCAATGGTTACATATACAAAATAGTACTTATCATCGAGCATGTTCTAGTTCTTGATCGATGCTTCCTCTACAAATGCAAATAGAAGCTTAGATTTTTTACTGAGAAGATTATGAAGTACAAATTTGAAAAAATAAACAAGAGAGAAAACTAATCAATGAAATAACAAACCAAAAAACTAATTAAATAATATAGTGTAGCCAAAAGAAGTAATTATAAACAAATACAAAAACGAGAACAAACATTCAATGAGAAATTGAATCATGCATTTTTTCCCAGAGATGGGTTCCCAGGTCCGAGTCCAACACCATGTTCTTCTCTTTAGTATTAAGGATCAAGACACTCACTAGAGCCTCCAAGCGTTCGACTTCGACCCCATTAGCTAACTCATTATATTATTCTAAGACACCACACTTTTGTGTCCCATGTTTACCTAACGAAGATGAATATTTCTTCACCATAACCAACAAATCAAACCTAGCAAAACGAGATGATGATATCAATTGAATAGATAAATATACATCTTGAAACAAGTCAATAAATTCCAATGCTTCTATATGAGTTTCATTGAAAAACTCATGAGAAATCAAATAGAAAAACAACCAAACTAACTATAAAAAAAGAGAAACAAGAATTTCAGCTCAACATTATTTGGGTTTTAGGTTCATGAACTAATATTTAGACAAACAATGCCTTAAGACATTTTCAAATCACTTCAATCCTCACAAGAAAAAAAGAGCTTCTTTATTAGAATGTGTATAAGCATATAATGACAAACACACATAAATGTGTGAAAAATTGATCAAGCCACCCTTATCCCCAAGAGCACTCCTCTTCCAAGAACTACTTAAGCACAAATGTTGAAAAGAAAGATAATACAACAAATACATTTAAAAAAAAGACAGCCAAGAGTATGCACGAAAATTTCAGCATGTTATAGGAAAGTAGGATCAACAATGGACCTTCTGATTCAATTGCAATATAGATTCTATTCCATTGAGTTGTGTTTCCTTGGGAAGCAACAAGAGGACCAAATGTAGTAGGGAGTCTTCATCAACATCTTCCACCTTGTTGTTTAAAGCTTTTAATTCATGCTGAATCGGTAGTCCTCTAGAAAGTGCAATCTTCAAATTACATGTAGATTTGCTTCAGCCATTTTTTTCAATTAGAGATGATTTCTCTCTCGCAATGGTAGCAACTAACTCATCTTGACTAATTTTTTCAATTTTATCTATTTCATTTCTGTTTCTTTTTCTTGCAAATATAACAAACTGGCGGGTGAACTCAAACAGCAAGAGCATTGACACTATAAAAGCTAAACAAATACCCATTACCCACACACCCACACCCCCCCCCCCCCCCCCCCCCCCCCCCCCCCCCCCTCCCAAGCACACACAGTGGCACGCGCCTTACTTTCAAGTTCCTACATCTATTTCTTTTCCATATTTTCTTGAAGGGTCCTGATAGCAGATGCTATTTTTAATCTCTTAGCTTGCATTTCCTGAAATTAGGATGAAATGTAGATACTAAATTTGATGGATTCTGATAAAACAACACGAAGGGCTATTATCATGGAATAAATTGGTTCATACTATTGCTTTCTATCTACCATAGATATGCTTATATTGTATCACCTTGGATTATTGCATCAGTAAACAACACAAAATAGAGCAATGTGAGAAGCAAAATAAAACAAAATGGAGAGATCAATAGGACAGATTGATAGAGAGAGAGAAAGAGAGGATGCACATTCAAATAACCTTATCCAATATTGCAACATCTTCAGCATGCATTAGTTCTCTAGCTTTAAGGTCTCTTGGTTCCTTTTCATGATTTTTTCTGTGTTTATGTGCATGAATCAATTGCAATAAAAATGACCAAAGCTTCACCTAGGCTAGAAGCTGAAAGCCATACCCTTAATAAACTAAATTTTTCATCAAAAGCTAGGGCATCTAGCTCAGCTTGCCTTTTTTCTGCTTCATGGATTGCTTGAAGAAAAGTCATCATTATTTTGCCATCTTTCATGATATAAGTGTCAGCCAATTCCTCCATTTAACTCTCACTCTCCTACAATTGCATAGAATCAAAATAAGGTCCACCCCTGAAAATAGAATGAATAGAACAACCTGAAATCTAAAATTCTCCATTTCAGCAGATTCTAGTGCATGTTCTTGGAGATGACTTGAATCTAGTTGATTGTCATCATTGGTGCTTTCAGAAACAATAGTCTACCACACAAAAACAATATAAAAATCAGATCAAACAGATGAATCAAGCTACTCCATTCTTGAGCTAGAAGAACCATTTCAGAAATACAACAAGACCAAAGATATTGTTCTTAATTCAAAAATTTACAAGAGTGTAGATGGTAAATTTTCAAATTCAACTTGAATATATTTTTTTAATAATTTTTTTCTTACATTTTAATCACATTTATGGTATTGTTTACATTTAAATTTTAACCAAAGTTTGTTCTTTTTATATTATATATATTTTATTGATATGTTAGATTTAAGGTAGCAAGCCTGATGCCTACATTAACTGTGATGGCTAGCCTAAGCTATCGTGTGACCTTGCATCCTACCTAGTAGTTTGTGGTAAGGGCAGGGCCTACTGTTGCATGTGGTGACTAAACCAAGCTAGACTAGATTAGTTGTGGGTAGGACAAAGAACTAAAAGTCTAAATCATGCCTAGCAAGAACATGGTAATTTTTCCTTAGCAAGAATCTAACCCGACATGGCTTAGCATGATCAAATACTTCAATCGGGTCTACCTTTCTCAATGTCGTGTCATAATAGTATAGTTCGAAGGGAGAAATCATGTTGTGTCAAGCATGACATAATAGAAGGCTCACACTAAAGGAAGTAATCTGGCTAACAGAATTATGTTGTGTCAAGCATGACACAATCGATCTTCAATTGTGTAACCATGTATCAATGCTCATTCTCAAAGCTCCTGCCTAACACAAAATTTGAGAGAGAGAGAGAGAGAGAGATATATATATATATATATATATATATATATATATATCACATCTGGCTCACACTAAAGGAAATAATCTAGCTTTCTTATGGTTACATCTGCTCTCTTATTCTCAGTGTAGGCTCAAACTGCATCAATTTTAAGGCTTAAACAGTATCAACACAAACACAAAAACTCTCATTTCGCAACATAAACATTTCAAAAAACAAAATCAAAATCAAAAAAATAAAACCCGCATGAACATTTGACAGTTGAAGTCGTCAACTTCCAAAATCGACGCCATGTTTAGATTTTGTAATAATCTTAGAACTTGAAAAACATAAAATTTTATATTTTTAAAGTATTTTTAGTGATGAATTTATCAATAATAAATCTATATATTCTATGATAAAGTTTGATGATTAACAAACTATTAATTTTTTTTTTAAAATGAAGTATTTTTATATGAGAATCAATTCATATATTTTCTAACAAATTGTAAAATTAATAGATTGAAATATTTAGAGAATATCATAAATTAATTTTGATAGAAAATTCATAGGTAATAAATCCACACGTATTGAGAAAAAAATTGACATTGACTAATAAAAGTGGTAGAGATTTATCTTTTCAAATATTTTTAATTAGGAATCAATTGACAAATGATGTAGAATTGATCTTAATAACACAATTTAATATTTGCCCAATTAATAAATTCTATATTAGATTTAATATTTGATGAATTAAAAATTTTAAGAAATTATCACAAATGATTTTGATTAGAGTTTCATCAATAATTATGTTACATATTTAGTCCCAAAATTTTGACATTGATAAACTACAAGTTTTCTAATTACAATTTTTTATTATAACATTAATTAAATAATAAATATATAAACAACTTCAAAAAAATATATGTTTAGCCTTATAACTATGAAAAAAAAATCAAATGACCACAAAATTTATAAACTTCTTTTAGCAAGACACATTAAAAGATGGTTGGTCATCTATCCACTCTCCTAAAAGTTATAAAATACTCTTTATATTAAAAAAATATATGATTATATATATTTTATGGTTATAAATTTATAAGAATTCATATTAATTTTTATGAAGATAATATTAAATAATTTTAAAGACATAAAATTTCATATTATTTGATATAATTTATAATATATAAAATTCTAAAAATTACTTAAAGTGAGAAATTTATTTAAAAAAAGTTATATTTATTATTTTAATAATGACAGAATATTAAAAGCTAATAGTAAAAATCTTACTCAATTATTTAATTCTTATAAATTTTAGTTGGGGCAAACCGCAAACATCAATGTATTTATTATTAAATATCACTTTAATTTATTTTAAAGTTTATGAAAAATTTGAAATATTTTTTATAATTCAAAATTTTCAAATTTTTCAGTCATTATTTTTTTTAAGTTTCTTATAATCAAAAATTTTTTTAACTTAAAATAATATTATTATTTAGTAGTTTATTCGTTAATTCAGATATTTTTGTAAATATTTTTTATTTAATAATACGATGAATTAATTTAGCTTTTTGTTAGTATAAATTTTAATGTGTGTTGATTTATTTTTTAAGAAATCTTAAAAAATTATTAAAATTAAAGAATTAATTATTTAATGTTTTTATCCAAATTTTTAAGTTAATTAATTAAAAAATTTTAGATAAATTTTTTGTATAATTTTTTAAAAATTTTATAATAATAAAAATAGTTATTTTAGTCTTTATTTATATAATTTTTTTAAAATTATATATATATTTGAAATTTTTATTTATAATATCCTATTTTTATAATTATATGAGGAGAATGTGTCTTTTGAGGATTGCTAATCTTTAGACCATGATATACCTTTAATATACAAAATTACATAAAATATTAAAACAAATAATAAATTACAAAAATTAAATCATTAAAGATTAGCGACAGAAATAATTACCAGCCCAAATAACAAGTAAAAAATCCCTAGCTAAATGCAATTATTTTTAGAAAATAATATTTAAGAAATAATTGCTTGTAATTAAATATAAAATAGTAAAAAAAATTATGATAATTAGCTAGCAACGGATTTTATCTTGATCTAATTAGCTAGAAAAAATCCCTAGCTAATCCCTCGCTAATTAGCTAGGGATTTTTCCCTAGCTAATTTTCTATAGCTAATAAATATTTTCTTATAGTGACACCTTATAATTTATCACCATGGGTGTGCAGGAAAGATGAATACATATTTTTGTATATTATCGTGCCTGGTCTGAGAAATCCAAAAGATAAATTAGATATTATCCTGCAGCCCCTTATAGCAAAGCTCAAATTTTTATGGGATGATGGTGTCGAAACATATGATATATCTATAAAATAGAACTTTAAAATGTGAATAACACTTATGTGGAGGTGGACTATAAGTGATTTTCATTCATATTCAATGTTGTCCTGATTGAGTACTGCAAAAAAATTAGCTTGTCCATATTGCATAAAGAACTCGGATGCATTTTATCAAAGCAAAGGAAAAAAGGACTTGTTTTGATTATCACCATAAATTTTTACATGTGGAACATTCATTTCGGATGAACATTGTTATATATAAGAAAGGTCATAAAATCATTAAAAGTACACAATCTTTGAGGTTATATAATAAAATATTAGAAATAATTGAAAGATATGGGTTCAAATATATTATGAATATATTAGAAAATAAATCTTATTAGACACAACTTAGATGTGATGTATATTAAAAATAATTTTTTTATATAATATTTTTAATAATATAATGAATGTGGAGGGAAAAATAAAACATAATGCCAAATCAAGAAAGGATTTGAAAATTTATGTTCACCTCTAGAGTTACATAGGGGCGAATCAATGAATAAATTCCCTAAGGCTTGTTATAGTCTTAAGGATACAAATAAGCTTTGTGCAAATAATTGTTGGAGCTTAGGTTCCTTGAAAGATATGAATCTAACATGAGAAGATGTGTTGATATGAAGAAGCATAAGTTAGTTGGAATGAAAAGACATGACTACCATGTGTTTATGTAGAGATTAATATTAATAGCATTCCATGAATTACTTCCACAAAATATTTGGGAAGCATTGACTGGAATAAGTATTTTCTTTTAGAATCTCACTTATAATGTCGTGAGAAAGGAAATGGAGCAATTACAAAATGACATCCCAATTATTTTATGCAAACTTTTGTGTATTTTTTTTCTTCTTAGCTTTTTTGATTCCATGGAATATCTTCCAATCCACTTGTCTTATGAATTCATATTAGCATGTCGTGTGCAACACAAATAGATACATCCATTTAAGAGGTAGTTATATTTTTATTTTGTCAATTTAAAAATTTTAATGTATCCGTTGAGTATTTTTTTTTTATATATCAATTTTAGATATCTTAAAGAATTGAAAAACAATATTTGAAATAAAGTCGAAGTCGAAGAATCAATATGCAATGCCTACTTGGATGAATAAGCTTCGATATTTTGTGCACACTACTTTTGGCCATAATTGTATAATTGGCATAACAAAATATCACTTAGCCATAATTTTAGAATATATATGGTATGAGGGATGGATCAGAAGAAATGATGTGTTTTCTATTTTAGACATGCGGGTAGATCATATGGTAGAGCAACACCAAGATGTTTTTTGGATGACATAGAGTATCATGTTGTGCACACATATATTTTGTTGAACTACGAGGATGTTTCACATTATAATGAGTAATATTTATAATAATTTGATATTCTCATTTATTTGTCATTTTGTGCGATACAACATTTTAATTATTTAAAATACCTTCAATTTTGTTTTTGAAGAATATTTGCTCAGGAATTAAGGAAATGAGAACCTTATATTGATGACAATTCAATTGATGCAAAACTTGGAAAGGATTTTGCAAATTAGTTTGAAAATAATGTCAATATATAACTTATCATTCTTGGTTCTAAATAGTTATGTGCAATATTATATATGTATGAATTTATTCTTTATCATTTTGTAGGTATATTTTTCTTCAGCAAATATATGTAACAAACAAATCAAGAATCTTGCAAAATGACTATTATGAAGTTTACAGATATATCTCATATATTATATAAATAGATACAAATTTCACACTTTGAAATATAGTTCAAATAGAGATGCAATGAACAGTGGATTTTGTATCAATGGGTCTAACTATACTTCATGTACTACTAATTTTCACTGTTGAGTAATTGAAATTCTACATGAGTATCCTATTTTACCAATTAAGAGGACTATTATGTTTAAGTGTGAATGGTTTGATCTTAATCCAAATATAGGTACTAAAATTTATATTCAATACAACCTTGATATGCACCATAATAAATTTTATCATAAGTAATAATTTTTTTTTGTGGTACCAGACGAACAAGTGTGTTGCACTAATTATCCAACTACAAGAAGAAATATGCTACTGACGGGCAATATGTAAAATAAAATTTAGAATAGCTATTGAAATTGTTAAAAAGAATGTTACTATCACTCAATCGAGTGTATTAGCATTTCAAAAAAATGATGTTAAACTTCATTCAATCGTTTGTGGGGCAAATGATGGCATTCAAACTTTACTTATTTAATGTGGAAATTATTTGGACATTGATGATAGCCTTCAAACTTTACTTATTTAATGTGGAAATTATTTGGACATTGATGGTGATAATGATGAAAAAGATAATGAGGAGAAATTAATTACAAAATCAAATGATGATGAATATGTAGATAAAAATGATAACTTAGAAATTTTTGAAGATGACTAAAAATTTATTGACTGCATTGTTATTTTCTCATTCTCATTTTGTAATTATTAAAAAGTGGATATTAAATTAAAATATTGTAATTTTTTTTTCTAATGTCATTGTCTTTATCATTATATTGTGTTATTATAACATTTTTCATATTTTGTTTTTATTGCCTCTATATTTTTTGATGTTTATGTAACTTAATTTGGGTATGAGAGATAACTATTTGAATGACGACAATACTACCAATGTCTTTGTACATTCTCCTATATGTACAAAGGAAACTTAGGCATCACCTCTTAGGGTCTTCATGACATACAAAGAATTCTACCACAGATATTCCATCTTCGTCTCATTTTTCACTTGAAGATACTGATAGTTTTATTCCACCTATCTTAGGAGGTCCATGCATTAGTAACGCAACATTAGTACAGGCAGGATATTCATAATCCTTAATTTACATGCTAAGTAATGAGAAAATCTTCATTTGGCTCATAATTAATAATAAACCGTACATAGCTTTCTTAAATTTACTACATCCATTCATTATCATTTTTCATGTTTGTCATTTCAATTAAATATCAAATAATATGTGAATGAAATTATAAATATATTATAATTTTTAAATTTTGGTATTTTATAATAATAATAATGTATGATATTGCTACTTATTAAACTTTATCATTTATAATATTAAAAGTAAATTTTAACTTATAGTAGAACAAATTATGTATTTTGTTTATATATATATATATGTACGTGATGATTTTAAATTACTTATAAGTTTTTTATTTATACTTCTTGTATAATCAAGAAGATATTTAAAGAGAAACTAGTTGCAGATGATATAAATTTGAGTGAAGTGCCTCTAAGTATGAAATAATTTTATAGGGAATAATTAATGGAAATCTTGATACATTTACTTATTTTCAATTTGGTAATAATATGATATACTCTTAAAATAAATATATTAGAATGTATTATTCTTTTATTTGGTTTTTAAGAAAAGATATACATGGATAACACTTTGGTGGTATAAGTGAAAAGATACATGGAAACTTGTGGTAAGTATGAGATATAATGACAAGTTTTGCAATGAAAAAAAAGTAAGAGAAGATACAAAGCTAATGTATCCCTTGGTGTTTGGATAAAGTAGTGAGAATCTAGAATAGCGAGGCGTTCAAGAGTATTATTCAGGTGGCTCACAACATAGTCGATCGAACAAAGTAGGGAGATAGGAACCTTCAAATAATAAAAGAAATAATAAATTTAAATTTTTGTGATTATTTAAATGTTTAGAATACAAAGGATAATATTATGTCATAATGAATTATGTATCTTAATAGTAACTAATATTTATTTTCAGAAGGTTGAATTGGGACATCCACCGACACCATTTGAAGTATTTAAGCAAATACACAAGACGGATGATTGATCATTGGTGGACAAGCACTCAAATGATATAAATGTGAGTTTCTCATTTTGTATTTGAAGTTTCATTTGACAATTGTAAATAATAAAAGAAATAATTTTTTAAAAATTACTTATGTGGCATTAACTATAAATAAAATGTAAACTCAAGTATATAATTTTATTATAACTAATGATTTATTATTTTGAACTCAATAAATATAGTTACTAACTTCATTTTAAAAATTTTGTAGTAGCGAGAGGATAATTTCTTGTGATAGTATAAAATTTCTTTTAATATAGTAATTGATGAGTTATGCTTTATTTTAATAATTACAGGAAGCTATGTAAAATATTGTTGCAATTGCTTCTCAATTGATGGATCCTTCTAGAGAAGCACAAGAGATTAATATTGTGTATATATTACCTTGAGGATGTCGGAGTGGAGCGGAAAAAATGGTGAGTATACGGTCATGGTACCCATACATCTACATTTTATCTAGGTTCTATTTGGGGTTAATCATCAACATCTTCCAATTACAATAATATATTTGATGATAGGTTGCACAAGGAGATGCAGAATATTTAGTACATTGCAAAGGAAAAATAAGGAGATGTAACAAAAGAATGAAAAGATGCAAAAGAAAATTGAAAAATTAAAAAAAAAGAGGCTTAAAGAATAAAAAGATAGGAGGAAATATTGAAAAGAGAGGAGAAAATAATGAAAAGAGAGAAATAAATGTAACAGAAAATTTTGAAGATTGAGAAAATAATGTGCAAGTTGCTAGAGGCATCATTCATTTTTCATCATTCTGAAGAGGTTCCATCCAGATCTCAAAAGGACAATACTCACCAGGAGAAAGACTCATAAATTTAATTAAACACTATTTAAATTATACTATTACAAACTTTATAAAGATGACAAAAAAAAAGACACATGAGATTATTTGTCTGAGAATTTATGTGATAGCCATAATATTTGGAGAACTATAATTCGTATAGTATAATCTAACTATATCTGAAATATGTTTTTTATGTAGATGATAATAAATTTAAACTAATTTTTTTAGAAAATGGCTCTAAATTTTTTTATATTTAGATAAAAATTATACAAAAACAAGAAATATTTGTTCTTTTTGTGTAATCAAAAAGGTAAACTAGTATATACCATTACCAATCAATGTCTACATTGAAAAACTAATATTAAAAAAATGAAAACATTGTTTCAAAAACACTGTCTATATTTTTCATAATTAAACACTAGTTATGTTTATATAGATGTATTTATAAATGTAAATGTAAATAATGTATACATTTATATTTATAACCATGTTTATAAAAATATGTATGTGTGTATGTGTGTGTGTGCAAGTATTTATGATGATGAATATGTCTATATACATTTCTATAAATGTAAACAATGTTTATGAAATATAAATATGTTTTATTTTGATGCAATTTTTATAATTATGAAACGTCTGAGTTTTTTTAGATACGTTTATTATAGAGTATCTTTACATACTTTTTTAGATTTCATATTTATTAGGCGTCAGCGTTACTTTTGAAAAATGTAAAATAATATAATCAATAAACGATAATATTTTTTACATATAATTGAAAATATATTTGTATATACTTTGTCTTTAATGAAATATATTTGTATATTTCATTCAAAAATATATTCAATTTGTTTATTGTAGGATTCACGGTTGACATGTGTCAATGATGTCATAACTATTTTAAATTTAATAAAAAATTAATAATTTAAAAACTTAAAACTTATATTTATATTATATCAGTGACCTAGAATTTATTCAAATTAATCAGCTACAAACTAGTAGGTTTCTTCAAATTTTTTACTTTAAGATAACTGTATCATATATGAGTATCTAATAAGTATCTATAGATAAAACTATGTTAATAAATTTATTTATAAGTTTTAGAAAATAATATCACTAAGTTAAACTATTAGAGGATAAATATGTGTATTTTTAGTAACTTAATAATACAAGTTAAATTAAAATTTTTCTACCCTTGTTAGAAGCAATTTTTATTTTAATCATCAGTCTTAAAAATGTATAATAATATTGAAATTCATCATACATAACATTGAAATCTTTTTTTTATTAAAAATTATTTAAAAAACTACAAAAAATATTAAAATATATTAAATATATATATATATAATATATAACAACATAAAAGAAATATATAAAAAATAAACAAATATATACATACATACATACATATACATATATATATATATATATATATATATGTATGTTTATATATATATATATATATATATATAATAAAAAAAATAAAAAAATAAAAAAATAAAAAAATAAAAAAATAAAAAAATAAAAAAATAAAAATAAAAAAAATAAAAAATAAAAAAATAAAAAACATTAAAAAAATAAAAACAAAAAAAAATAAAAAAATATAAAAAAATATAAAAAAAATAAAAAAATAAAAAAAAATCATTGAAATCTTTTTTTTTTTTGCAAATTAAAATATTCCATTAGATTTCTTTAATTGTAAAAGTTGAGAAGTTTTAAAAATTCATATGATTGAAAGAAACTTTTTGTTTCAAAATATTTCAAAGATATTTTTTGAGACTACAAACAAATGTTTCTCAATATACAATATTTATTATTATATATTTCATTATACATAGGTGTATTTGCAACATGAAACATATTTATATATTTCAAGACTACAAACAACATTCATATTTATATAAAATAGGTGTAGAAATGAAAAGTAGATTTTTAAAATTATAGTTAAATATTTTACCATTTTATTAATTTGTTGTAAGAATTGATCCAAGGATTAAATAACCACTAATCATACTTATTCTCAATGATTTAAATATTTTTGAAATAAAGATGCCATAACAAATTTTGGTAAAAAATTTGTAAATATAAAATAACACTTTAAAATGTATTTTTTTTTAATTTTATATAAAATAACACTTCAAGTTTCAGTACATATATTATATATAATTTTAGATAAATTAAACATTAAAACATTAAGAAGCACAAGATGCAAACAGCAACTAAATTATTAAAATGTATTTTTTTTAACACATATACATATATATACATATATATATATATATATATATTATGTTTATTACGCATTAAAATCCTATTTTTTTTTTAATTTTTTATTATATTGAATATAAAATAATAAAATTCAAGTTTACTTTTTTTACAAAAAAAAAAAAATTGTTTTCAATTAGTGAACTATTTATGCAATCAATATGATCACATAGATCAATGAAAATATGTAGTTTAAGGTAAAAGTATGAACACACACTCATTTGCCACCTCGATGAACAAACATAAGAGAAAAAACACTTGACAAAAAACATAAATTTAGCATTAGGCAAATATTTTTTTAAAAAAAAGTCGCAATTCGAGACCAAACAAATCCAATGGTTTGATATGAAGAATGAAAATTGAAAATTATCACTAGATACTATTCGAGAATCAAGAACTGATGAGATTTACAGTCTCTCTATCTAATGAAAGCACAATCTTAATCAGCATTCGATATCTACAAACTCCTTAAAAGAAAGAATTTAGAGAATGCAATGCAACCGACCAGTTTGAAATGAAAAAGAGAAGAAGAGAAAAATGAAATAAATGTAATTAATTCGATTGGTAATCAATGACGAGCTGTCGGGCTTCGCAAGCCTCCCAGAATGTCGAGGTAAGAAGGTTTCTTGTTCGTTACGATATTAGTGAGTTTTTGGGTAAATTTGTTTGTTTCTTCTTTGATCAGATGATCGGAGTTTCCTGTTAAATCCTTGTCAGACTGCATCTGCGCTAGTTTTTGTTCAGAATTCCAACCCATATAATCCGAAAGTGTCATGGAGGAGGGGAGCTCCATTGAATTCCTAGCGGATTTTTCTATTGATGCTGGAATTGCTGGCGGTTTCTCCCCCGGATGGTTGCTCCTCTTCTGTCCCACGCATGATGGATTTTGCGTCACGTAATCTGAATAAAGAACATCTTCGATTCTGGACATCACTGTGAAAGCCAAGCTTTCTAATATTCTCGAATAGCTCTCCAAGATTGCCTGCCCGATATCCTGCGACGCGAGTTACAGATCTTAGGTTTTTAATTTTTTTTTTGTTTTTCTGAGATAGACGAAGAAGAAGGAGATGAACTTTTAAGCAGGAAGAATTATAAAAAAAAAAACAGAAAGATAATGTTAGATATAATAACCCACTCTGTTATACTGAATCTTGCTTATGTCGAGCGCAGATTGAGGAATTCCGGGAAAGCGTTGCTTGAGGAGGAGCAGGATGGTTTCAGCTCTATCTTCAAAAATTTCTCTCTTCTCCAAACTAACTGCGGAACCCCAGCTAGATTTACCATCTTTCTGATTCATCTTCCTCTTCCAAATCACGATCGAAGCCTCGATCTTGTTCTTGAGATCTAGGATTTTATGTTCTGATGTCATGTCCATGGTGCATAAAAATTGATCCGGATCAAAGAAATCATCTGTTATACTCTTGTATATCGAGTCTCCCAGACTCGCTCTTCCGTTCTGCAAGCACACGATGAAAACGTTCGAGCCAATAATATAAAAGAAGAGAATGTGTTTTTTTAATGGAGGTCAAAGAGTTGAAAAATTTAATCAATCTACCTTGGGAAGAGATTCGATGTAGTTATCGGGAATGCTCATCTCTAATAAAACTTGAGCATTAATGGCCATGGCAGCTTTCAGAACTTGATTCACACAGTCTTTTTGATACTGAAGAAACTTCTTCGCCATTTCTGACAGACCATTTAAAGGAACTTTTGCAGTGGGCAACCACCATTTTTCCTCCGTTCTTTTCATTCCTCCCTTTTCCGTGTCCTGCGCATCTCGTGAAATGTAATAGAACTCGTTCTGATCTTTGAAATTATCTAGGCAATCCTGAAACATGAAATCTCAAATGAGAAACACAGTGACGACGACCTGGCCATGTCACGAAGCTTCAGAACAATCTCATTTTCTTCTTACTACAAGCATGGCATCAAGCTTGCGCAAGGCAGGAATATTGATGTGAAGATCAGCTCGTTGTTGGGTAGACATCACCTGCAAGCACGGAATCATCAGAAACCTTAACAAGACGTTAGCAACAGAGAGCCAGAGGGAATCGTGCTTTTGATGGACATGTACCTCCATATTTGATCCGTCTACTGATTTTTGTTGCGACGGAACAAACTCAACAACATAATCCGTTACTGATAAAAGCCAATCTATTTCTTTATTCCATCTCGCCTTCCTCTCTGCCGACATAGGCTCCAACCGCCGTTGTTCGCCAAATACGGAAGCTGCAACAAAGCACGCACCGAAGAAACGTCAAAACCATTAAAATGGTAGAGGAGGACGTCTTTGTTTGGTCTACGCCTAACGAAAGAAATTGGAGGGAGAAGGAGCATACCTGCAAGATTAGTAATGGCATTGGACAGTGCCAGAGCAGACGTGACTCCTTTTCCTCCGCCAGACATATCTTCTCCCAAAAGCAATTTAGCAAATCTTTCTTTCATCTGCTCCATGTCTGCGTCATATGAAACCCATAAGTAATCACGAGATGATACACTCAGTGTCTGGTTGTTCAATCACTTGAAACGATAAACGCGGCCAAAGCTTATCCATCGGAAAATTTTAGCGACGAAAAACGAAAAGTTCAACAAATGATAATTAATCGGCAAAATTCCCGACAAAAAAACTCCATCGCCAGAAGGAACAGTTAATAAAGTTGAATAATCGAAAACAAAACGGTTGTAAGGTCTGAAAATTTACTCGCCTGAATGAGGCTTGCTATCCTTTGCCGGGGAACAAACACCGTCGTGGTCATTGGCCATCCTTTCCAATGGGCCCACATGGCCATTCAACTCGAAGGGAGATGCGATCTTCTTCTTCTCCAAAAACGATCCCACAATGGATCTTGATCCTTGTATGCGGAATCCGATGTCCATGTCCTCCGGCGACGAATCCTCCTCCATTCGCACGCTGGCATCGACGCTCAAGCTCTTCACGCGCCGGCCGCCAGGCGACCCGTGCATTCCCATGAAGTGGTGCAGTCTGGACCTGTAGTTTTCCTCGTCATGTTCCAGCGCCCCCACCATTGCTGATTATCGTCAAAATGGCCCACCAAAGCGCCGTTTTCGCATCGATCTTATAGTATTGACATGGATGGATGAGGAAAATGACAAAAGCAGCATGAAAACCGAAAAATGGATCTTTGCAGAGGAGACTGTTTTAGAAGTCCTGCTGGTTTTTTTTTTCGCCTTTTCCGTTAACTGTGTGTTGGACGAACGTGGGGTGTAGTTTTCAGAAAGGAATTTTTTGTCGCCTCTGCCTGCTTGTCATTTTTCCCACAGGAGGAGGGGAGGAGGGCGAGGAGCTTATTGCAATATAAATGCAAATTCCTCTAGGGATGTTTATATAAAGAATTTAAAACAAATTTATTTATGTTATGGTCTCAATTTTCTATATTTGTCCTACCGACATAATTACAAAAATACTATTCCCAAAACTATTGTTTATATATATATATATATATATATATAGTTTAACATATATATATATATATATATATATATATGCATTATAATGATGTATATATGCATTATATATGCATTATATATGCATTATATAATGTATAATGTATATATATGCATTATAATGTATATAGTTTAACATAATTACAAAAATGGCTACATATAGGTTAAAATATATAGTTATATAGATTTAAGGGAGAATTGTGTTTTGGCGTATCAAACACAAAATATATGTGTTTTGTTGGATCAAAATTTTCATAATTAAAAAAAATATAACAAATTTTACAATAATTAAGTTTTTTTGCACCAAACTTTTTATAATAAAAAAGGAGAATCATGTTTAGTTGCACTCTCCATTAAAAATATTTGAAAAAATTGAATTGGAATTTTAATATTTAAAAAAATTGCATCAAACTTTTAAATAATTAATTTTGATTTACTAAATTATTATAACACCAATGATTAAAATATTAGTTTCTATGGATATATCGGTACATAGATTTAAAGGACATATCGAAGATATATCGGTGTGTATTTATATATGATCACCAATCAAAGATAGATATATCAGTTTAATGAATATATCGATACTTAGAATTTAAGAATATATTGAAGATATATCGGTGGATATATCGGAAATTTTTATCATTGTATAACACTAAAGCACCATCACCCCTTTCTCGTTGCCCCTCGCCCATGACCTCCCTCCCTTGGTCCCTCGATGGAGCTCCACGAGCTCCTTGGAGCTCCTCGTTTGAGCTCGTGGAGGTTAGGGGAGAGAGGTCAAGGACAAGGGAAGAGGAGAGAGGGTCGCCGAGATGAGAGTAATAAAATTTTGGTATTATAATAATTTAGTGTACCAAATATTAATTATTTAAAAGTTTGGCGCACATTTTTTTAAAAATTTTTATATTTCAATTATCATTTTTAAATATTTTATTAGAAGTGTACCAAATACAATTATCCCATAAAAAAGTGAACCATATTCTAAAATAATTAATTTTTTGGTAAACTAAATTTTATTAACTTGATTTTGCCCTCCAAATTTTGGAAAAAAATTAAAATATAATTTAATTATTCGGTTAATCAATAGTGAAAATTATGAGAAATTAATCATATAGCAGGGACAATGTGAGATTCAAACCTTTGTCCTCTATTAGCAAAAACCGAGTAAGCCATTCGATCAAACATATATCATCATGTATCATGCAAATTGAAATACATACACAAACGCGCACGCAAGCACACACACACGCACACGTGCACACACACACACACACATATAAACATATATATATATATATATATATATATATATATATATATATATATATATATATATATATATATATACATAGATACATAGATACATAGATACATAGATACATAGATACATATAAACATATTTTATATATATTTATATATATATATATATATGCACACACACACACATAACTATATAAATATATGTATATAGTTATTACTATAGAAAATCCTTAAATCATAAATGCTTGAATTTGTTTTTGATTTCTTCATGATGGGTAAATAGAGACAGATTTAGAAATAGTGTAGTTCCTGCTATAATCTTCCACGTTAAATTTTAGAAACGGATCACGCAATTACATTTCTATAAATAACAATGGTAAAAATTCATCGCTAAATATTACGATGACAAAGGTATCATGGATTTCATTGCTAATTTTACAATTGAACCACTAGAAATGTATTATACCTTTCTAAAAGAGTAACTGATCAATAAATACATGCATGAATCCGATTCCATTTAAAAATGAATTTAGAAATGAATTTAGAAAAGGAAAAATCCATTTATTTTGTCTGCAACATGTACAAGTAGAATTTATGTTGTTTTTGTAAGCAGCATACAATAAACAATTATATACATAAACTATATGAATTGCAACCAAATAAGCACATCCACATATTATTTATCAAATGATATTTATATAACATCCACCATAAGATAAAATATAAGATAACAAAAATAAATATTCATAAATTTCAATACAAAATTTATAACAAAATTTAAAAACTTTTAACACAAAAACCATTAAGTTGGATCAAAAACATACATTGCAAGAAATTAATAACACATCATAAATAACTACATGTCCTCCTAAAGAGTATTGTCATTTAAAGATTTGGATGGATCCTCTTCAGAATGATAAAAAATCAATGGTGTCTCTGCCAACTTGCATATTATTTTCTCCATCTTTAAATATTTTGTTGTATTTCATTTCTCTTTTTATTCTTTCTTCATATCTTTTCAATCTTTCTTTTTTTTTAATTCATCAATTTACTTTTGTATTTCTTTATTCTTTTGTTGCATCTCCTCATCTTTCCTTTGCAATATATTTTAAATATCCTACATCTCCTCGTGCAACATTTCTTCAAACAGATACCTGGATAAAATATAGATGCATGTGTACCTAGACTATACACTCGCTATTTTTTGACTCGACTTCAACAGCCTGGGAAAATATATGCAACATCAATCTATTGCATTACTGTATAATGATCTATCAATTATGAAACAATTACAACTATATTTTCTATAATTTCTACAATTGTTAAAATACCACATAACATATCATTTGCTATATTAAAAGAAATTTTATACTAATAAAAGAAACTATCTTCTCTCAACTACAAAAAATTTTAAAAAGGATTTTATTAATTTTATTTAATGAGTTTATAAAAAATAAATTATTAGTAATGGTAAACAAATAATTTGAGTTTGCATTTTATTTATATTTAATGCCAAATAATGAATTTATTTTTTTTTCATTTTAAATTATAAATTATAAAATTAAAGTACAAATACAAAATGAGAACCTCACATTAATATCATTTGAGAATTTATCCAAATACTATTATAATAATTCAACCACTTTATCCAAACACCAAGAAAGATACTATTAGACTTTACATCTTTATCATACTTTTTTCTTCATTTTCCAAGCTTATTAGTGTATCTCACACATACCACTTGTTTCCATGTATCTTTTATAGATACCATAAAGCATTATTTCATTTATATTTTATTTATAAAACCCTAATAAAATAATAATACATTGTAATAAATTATTTTTAACAGTATATCATGTTACACCAAAAATGAAAAATAAGTAAATGCACTAAAGATTTACCATAAATTCTTTTTATAAAATTTTTACATACTTGTGGGCACTTTACTCAATTATATACCCTATGTAACTAGTTTCTCCTTAAATATTATCTCGATTATACAAAAAGTAGAAATAATAAACCTATAAGTAATTTAAAATCATCATGCACATATATAAAAATAAAGACAATTTTTTTTGCTACTAAGTTAAAATTTACTTTTAATATTATAAATGATAATATTCAATAAGTAACAATATAATAAGTTACTATTATTATAGAATACATATATTTAAAAACTATGATATAGTTATTATTTTGATTATTCATTTATCATTTTATGTTTAATTTAAATTAAAAAAAAACAAAAATAATAAAGAATAAATGTAGTACATTTTAGAATGCTTTATATTGTTTATTATCAATTATGAGTCGAATAAAAATTTTCTCATTACTTAGCATATAAATTAAGGATTTTGAATATCCTACTAGTGTCGCTGCTGTTATACTAAAGCATGAGACTCCTAAGATAAGTTGACCGAAACTATCAATATCTTTTAGTGAAAAATGAGACGAATATGAAATATCTATGGTAGTAAATCCGTGTATATCATGATGAGGTGATACTAAAGATTTCTTCATACGTGTAGTTGAATGCAAAAAGATATTTGTAGTATTGTCGCCACTGAACTATTACTTGACTTCCTTTATCCCTCATCATACTTTGAGAATCTCGGCTGCTTGAATGATTACCTCTCATACCTAATCAAATTACATAAATATCAAAATATACAAAGATAATAAAATATTATATGAAATATCATAATAATAGAATTCAATGATAAACACATTGACATTAGAAAAAACAATTACAATATTTTAATTTAACATTCACTTTTTAACAATTACAAAATAAGAATGAGAAAATAACAAGGTAGTGAATAAATTTCTAGTCATCATCAGAACTTTCTAAGAAATCAACTCTATCTACATATTCATTGTCATCTAATTTTATAATTAATTCCTATGTATTATCTTCTTCAACATTGACATCACCAATATCCAAAATATTTTCACATTCATTAAGTTAAGTTTGAATATCATCATCTACCGCACGAATGATTAAATAAGCTTCCACATTATTCTCTTGAAATGTTGGAAAACGTGATGGAGCGACCATAACATTCCTTTCAACAATTTCAATAAAATAACTAATTTTTATTTTACATATTTCCCACTAGTTATATGAATTTCTTCTTGTGATTAGATAAGTAGGGTAACATACATGTTTAACTTGTACTGCACGAATAAAAGACTTGTACTTATGAAAAAATTTATTATGATGCACATCAACAAGATTGTATTGATGATGAATTCTAATACTCATATTTGTATATGGATCAAACCATTCACACTTAAACAGATAGTCCTTTTAATTGGTAAAGTAAGATGCTTTATATGTAAAATTTCATTTAGTCGACCATGAAAATTTGTACTACATGTAGTATAGTTAAACCCCTTGATGCAAACACTACTGTTCATTACAGCTCTATTTGAACCATGTTTCAAAATATAAAATTTTTATCTATTTACATAATGTATGAGATACATCTATAAACTTTGTAATAGTCCTCTTCATTTGTTTATTACAAATATTTAATAAAAAAAATCTACCTACAAAATGATAAAAGACAAATTCATACATATATATTGCTGCACATAATTGTTTAGAACCATGAATGATAAGTTATATACTGACATATTTTTCAAACCAATTTGTAAAATCATTTTCTAACTTTTTATCAGTTAAATCATAATCAATATGAGGTTCACTTTGCCTTAATTCCAAGGTAAATATTTTTCAAAAACAAAATTGAAGATATTTTGATTAATTAAAATGTTATATCGCATAATGACAAAGAATCGAGAATATAAAATAATCTTACTTAATATAAGGTATAACTTTCTCTCGGTTCAATAAAATATATGTGTGCACAACATGATACTCTAAGTTATCAAAAAAAATATCTTAATATTGTTTTATCATATGATCTACCCCCTTGTCTAAAAATAGAAATTATATTATTTTCATCTGATTTATCCCTCGTACCATACACATTCTTTGTTGATAATATTTTATATCAATTATATAATTGTGGCTAAAATTAGTGCACATATAATATTGTAGCCTCTATAATCAAGTATGTATTTTATATCAATCCTTTGACTTTAACTTTATTTTGAACATTATTTTTTAATTTTCTAAGATATCTAAAATTGATATATATTATAAAAAAATTATCAGCAGATTAATAAAAATTTTTATATTAACAGATAGAAAATATATTCCCTCTCAAATGGATATATCCATCTGTATTCCATGAGACGTGCTATCATGGATTCACAAGAAAAGTGGACTGAGAGATATTCTATGAAATTAAAGAAACTAAGAAAAAATATGCTTAAGTTTGCATAAAATAATAGAGATGTCATTTTGTAATTACTCAATTTCTTTTTTTTCACAACATTGCAAGTAAGATTCTTAAAGATATTACTTATTTCAATCAACACTTCCCAAACATTTTGTGGAAGTAATTCACGTAATGTTATTGATATTAATCTCTACTTAAACACATGACAGTCATAACTTTTTATTCCAACTAACATATGTTTTTTCATATCGACACATCTTCTCATGTTAGATTCATATCCTTCAGGGAACATGAGCTTCATCAACTATTTGCACAAAACTTTCTTTGCATCTTTAAGACTATAACAAGCATTAAAAAATTTATTCATTGATTTGTCCATGTGTAACTCTAGACGTGAACATAACTTTTTAAATCCTCTCTTGATTTAATATTATATTTTATTTTTTCCTCCACGTTTATTATAGTATTAAAAATATTATCAAACAAGTTCTTCTCAATATATATCACATCTAAGTTATGTCTAATAAGATTTATTTTTCATTATGACAAATCTCAAAAAATACTTTTTTTCTTTCAACCACAGAGTCAAATCTTTGAAATTTGCATATTGAGTCAATATGCATCAATATCTATAATATTTTTGAACTCATATCTTTCAATTAATTCTAATAATTCATCACATGACCTCAAAAGTGGTGCACTTTTAATGACTTTATGACTTTAATTAAATGCACAAATATTCATCCAAAATGGATGTTCCACATATAATAATTTATGATGATTATCAAACTAAAAAGTTTTTCCTTCTTTACTTAGGTAAATTATTTTCGAGTTTTCAATGCAATAAGGACAATATAATTTCTATACAAAACTCAATCAGGACAACATTGAATATGCATAAAAGTCACTTATAGTCCACATTAGCACTGCTCATATTTTAAAGTTATATTTTCTATATATATTATATATTTTAACACCATCATCCCACAAATTTTGAGCTCCACTATAATGAGCTGTAAAAAATTATTCTATTTTTCATTTTGATTTCTCAGATTGGCACGACAACATACAAAAATATATATTCATCTTTCATGCACATCTATGATGATAAATTATAAGGTGTAATAATAACTGGCCATTAAAAATATTATCCTACTCCTGTTTGTCCGAATTATTGAAATGTATCTATGTACAGTCATAATCTAATTTTTCAGCTTTAATCTACAAATAATAGATGACAATCATCAAAATATTTCAAAGAAGAAGAATATAAGCAATGTCACATCATGTCATCTTCAATAATATGATATTTATGTCAACTCATATCATTAGCAGTAGCATCATATACAAATAATCTTTACAGTTGAGGAGTTAATGAGAAATAAGATATCATTTTATAAAGAATATTGATTTTTTACTTTTTATATGCTGTATTTCTTTTATACTGAGGATAATTATAGATATCACATATAATTACTTTATTATCTATACTCCAATATATCATGTTGCTATTTAATGCAATAATAATTTTTTTTCACTAACAAACCCAAATATCACATTAAATTCTTTGTGCCATAAAAACTATCTGTTATTTCATTATTATTTGGTAATAATTCAGATAAAAATTGACATATTTTATGATAACACCTTTCTAAATAATGATTCTTTACCTTTATAGTCTGGTCCCCACAAATAATTTTGAGTGGCATTAGGATTACCTTCCCAAACCTCTTCTTATGAAGTCTTTAGCATTTCAAAAAATTATTTTACTGATTATATAAAAATATAATCACTGATATTTAAATTTAATGAAATACTAATAATATTATTCAAAATTACTTTACATAGATTATTGGGATTAACAAATTTAATGATATTTTTGAAAATATCAATATTTTAAAAATCAGACCAATGATTGAACCAAAAAAGTTATTGATTCATAGTCTAAAAACTAGACTGATGATCAAGCCAAATGAAACCGAGAGCAAAAAGGTCACTGATAAATAGTCCGACCAATCGGACTAACTAGCTTGATCTAATTTTTATAACACTGGAAAATATCATTAGCAAAATTACTAAAATTAAGCAAGAGCCACAATGTTAATAATATAATTGATTAGATCTTGCAATAGATCAATACATCAAAGATATAAATGACTAAAAAATAACTATGATACAGCATCTCCAAAAGACTCGCTAAATGCCTTCGTTTAGGTATTTTAGCAAGAATTTTGCCAAAAACAAACTCTAACAGACTCGCCAACCATCTAGTTATTTTACATTTCGTTGGATTCACTCGCTAGATATAGCGATCCTTTCTTCCTCGCCAGACATATAACTATTCGCATATTTTTAGAACAGTACCTCCAAATTCAGGTAATCTTCATTTTTAACTATTACTCTGCATATCATCTGAATTCTTTTCTGTTTCTAAGCTTCGTTCAGAGTTGTGTCAGAAGAATCATCGAAATCAGATTCGCATTGATAAGATGATTTCAAATTGCAATCATCCATCGCTTCTCTACGTCTTCAACTATCTAAATCATGTTTTGTTTTTGAGGTTCATGATTTCGTAACAAAAAAAAAATTTCTGTTTAGGATATGAATTTTCGTGCAAACTATTTTGATTTCCTAAAATTTAATAAATTTTAAAACAGTGTTTTTTTTATTTTCGATTCAGCTCATTTTTCATAAACATAAATTTGAGTTTTCAATTCAGCTCAAATAATTTTATAATTATTTTTAAGTATAAATGAAGAATTTATCCTTAAAATTTAAAAATTATACATCAACAATGTGTGTGTGTGTGTGTGTTGTGTCTTTGTTTTTTGTGTGTTTGTGTGTGTACTTGTATGTGTGTGCTCATGTGTGAGTGTTGCTTATATAATACTTAGCAAATCCAATGAATTATTGTTTAATCGTGTAAGAATTGTTTCGTTGCACAAATTATTTGAAATATGTCTATATGATTATAATATATTTACACAAAATCAAAGGCAGTAATAAATTTAGGCATTATTTGAGAAGATTATATAAATATGTTTAGTTTTTAGGATGTTATTTCTATAATGATTTTGATGAATATGGCGATGATATGATATTTTATTTATTAGTTTAATAATTATTTTTTAAAAGTTAGTTATAGTTAGTTGAAGTTGATAGCTAAAATAGATAGCATTGTTGGAGTAAAATTTAAAAATTGAGTAGCTAAAATATATAATACAATATTATATTATTTTTAAGTAGATATTTTAAAGAATATTGTTGGAGTTGCTCTTAATAGTGTAATAAATTGGCATAAAATATACAAATTTGATAATAGCTACAAATCTAGTTATTCAACATTCTAACCACTAAAATTAGATATATTCGACCGGTAAAATTTGTATTGATTATCTAAATCATTCTATTAGAGTATCTACAACCACACTCGAATAATTTGTATTAATAGTTACTCAAATTATATTTAAATATTAAATTCATTATTTTAGCTAGTAATTTTTTAGAATACACTCCAACCTCACTCTCTATTTTATACTAAATTTCCAATAATTTTAAAAAAGTCAAACATATATATAGGGAGAGAAAAAAAAAAGGAAAGGAGAAAATTTAGAGAGCTTGGTCTTTACATTTGTTGAGAAATTTGAGTAAACTAGAAAATAGAAAGTGGAATAGAGAGTGAGTTGGAGAGGATTTTTTGTGTTTGAATGGCTAAAATTACTAAAAATGTATAAATAGAGGGTAGGTTGGAGATAAATAGATGATTTTTTTAATTTTAATATTAATTTCAAGAATACAAACCTCCATAGTGGGTGCCATGTTTTTTGCCAACTACAAACTAGAGCTTAGCAAAAAGAAAAAGAACTTCTACTAGCTTCCCCGGATTGAGGTGAATATTAGCGGTTTTCTCCTCTTAGTTTTGCATCTTTCGATTTTGCTTCGTGCACTGGATCTGGTTTGCTCCTTCTCAAAGCTTTCGTTTCGATCTACTTGATTTTGATGTTTTCACCTTTAATATTTGATCTGGTTTTGTATTGTTGGATGATAGGCTATTTAAATTTTAAAACATTGATAAAACTAACTTGTATTAGGCTTTCAAAAATTACTTTTAACATGTACTAGTCTCTGTTCAATTGATGGGGCTTCCAAATTTACTTTTTTATGGGGGAAGGGGATACTTTACCAGAAGAGATCACCTAAAAGCGTAATTATTACTTTTAGGATAGAAAATTTTAACAAATAAAAAAAAAATAGAAAGGAAAAATAGAAAATCAGAATTCATTTATCCAAAAAAAAAATTACTTTCACTTGTCCAATTTTAGTAAATTTGAAAAATAGATAACTTTAATTTTTTTCCTATATTAAAAGATGTGTTATTTTTTATCGAAACTTTTTAAAAATAAGAACAAAAAAGGAAATCACTAGGAATTATATTTTTTTGCACTTTTTGAATTTTTATTTGAATGTAAACCTTGGAAACGTTTTTATATGAACTTTATGTTAATTAAAATATTTTCAAAATAACAATTAATGAAAAAATGTTTACTTTATTTAGTTTTAAATTAAATTTGTTAAATGAACCTATTTTTAGGTATTTATTAATTTTGTATTATATCATAATTCAATGGGAAGTAAATGACATAATATATTAAAATATTTTAGATTATTTTTTTTTGTGTGAAAATTAATATTTGATTGCTTTTAGGTTTGTTGAGTCTTATCGATGTGCATATTGCATCACCTCTATTTTCAAGGAGCGGATTAACATTGTATGATATAAATGGAGCACAATCACAAAGGAGATAAAATATTTTTATTGGGAATAGCAAGGTTTAACTCATTCACTTATAGACTTTATATGTAAAATATGTACATGAGAAATTGAATATATGAATTGTTGTGTTTGTTGGTTAAGATGATAATTAGTAGTATTATATAAATGTGTTATTATATTGTAAGTACTTAATTTATTTGTTTTATTAGGTCGGATTATTGCCAATACAGAGGAAACTCTACCAAAATTTCCTTAGAAATATCATTATTAATTATTTTAACATTGATTCCCTACTTATATGAGTAACTATTAACTTTCTTTATAGAAATATTTCTCATGGGATATCGAGATGGAGGGTATCATCATATCAACTTGGGAGGTGCTTTCCAAGTCTAGGTATACAAATAAATTTGAATAAGTAGAAGAAACATGGGAGACCAATGCATGTTACATAGTCCATCTGGGCAAGGTGGAATGAAGCATGGGGTGATGTTGTAGTGTTTCGGGCTCGATCATAATGAATATCTCTAGGTTGCTGAACTGAGAAGGCTGGACCAGACACAGGACCTTCAAGACACACTAGAAGTTCTATTTCATTCTCAGAGCATGTTAGGAGGATTATATGTACTTAAAACTATTGCTTTATTTTTATTTTGACTTGTAAGATCATAACAAATATATCTTCTAGTTTTACTAATATTTCTGTATAGGAGAAAGAGACCGGGAAGAAGCCATCCCTTATCCAAATCCATTAACAACTGCACACTTCTAAGAGCATTCATTTGTGGGTTGACAAGATAGCTCGCCAAATTGGGTTAAATAAATTAAAAGTATATTATGTTACCTCAAGTTTTTTTTTATTATGCATTCATATGTTTTTTGAATATCTATTTCAATTTTGTAGGAAGTTGTGAATCAAGAAATGCAATAGTTGGTACAATAGATGAAGGTTCAGGAGCGAATACTACATCTATCGATGAAGATGCAACATACTTATGAGTTGTGATAGCTGATAAAAAATGCTAGTGACTCATATACGGATTAAGTGACCAATCTTCAGTATACATTAGCAGCCCATCTTACCAATCCACTACATGCTCATCCAAGAATGATTTTGAGCTACGTGAGCAGCTTAAGGATGAGGTTCGACATGAAATAAGGTTTAAAGTATTACAAGATCAACTTGATGAGGTTAAGGCTCTACTAAGGGCTTTATCTCAATTGACACCGGTCTCCTCATTAGCTATAGCTCCACCACATGTGGATGACCCCCCTACAAATGACCCAACCACAGATGATCCCCCCATCGGTGATATGTGAACATTCTTGTTATTGAACTTGTTTGGTATGTTGTATAACTATCTAGAACATGAGATTTAGTACATGTTATTTTGATTTATATAATATGGTGGATGCTAGTTTTTGTCAAAATAGGTTCTCATAGTTTTTATTTCATTTTAATTTTTTTATTATTTTTTTAAGGTTCAAATAATTTAATAATTAATTTAATTAAGTAATTTAAGTAAGTAATTTAATTATAAATTTAGTTACTGCCTTAGTTTAGTCACTAACTAGCTATTATTGTTTAGCTACTAACTCAGTACCTAAATAGCTACATTACATAGCTACTATAAAAATTAATCACTAAATAGATATTACTATTAAGCTACTAACACAATAGCAAAAATAGCTACTTGCTTAGCTACTAAATTTATTTAACCACATAACTACTTTTATTTAGCAACTAACTTTGTAGCTAAATAGCTACTTTGTTTAGCTACTAAAAAATAGTAACTAAATAGCTATTACAATTTTGTTACTATTATAGTAGTTACATAGTTACGAAATTTTTTTAATCGCTAAATAGCTACTCCTATATAGCTATTATGATGGTACTTATATAGCTATAATACTTTGCTACTACCTAGTTTAGTCACTAAATAGATACTATGTCATGTAGTAGCTAAGTACTAGCTTTATATTGTTTTAGTAAACTATTGTATTTTCAATTGTAGCTACTATTATTGTGAGAAACTAATTAGTAGCTATAAATAATCTCCCTTTTCTCTATTTAGCTATTAAATTTTTTAAATTAGCTACTACCATTGTTGGTAGCTATTCTTACTAGGAAATATAGTAGCTAAGTAGCAGCTATATATAATCATCTCCTTACCTAAAATAGCTACTACATTTTTCATTATAGCTATTATTCTTTTTAGTAGCGAATTAATTATGACATTATGTAGTGGCTAATAGCTACTACTAGTAGCTAAAATTAGCTTAGCAATAATGAATTTTTCTACTACATCCTTTAGTAGTTATTTAGTAGCTAAATCAATTTAGCTACTAAGATAAATAGTTTAGCTACTAAAATAAGTAGTTTAGCTACAACTTTCTTGTAGTAGCTAAAATCAAAATTTCTAGTAGTGTAGCCATAAATAACTAATAATTAGTTATTTATGGCACAACTTTTTTCTGTATTTATACCAAACAAAATAGCTACTAACAAATCTATTTTTTACAATATGATATCATCTGTGTCCACATCATAAAAATTATGACTTTGACATTTAAGGGCATTACATGGACATCTTATTTTTGTTTCATCCATAAATTCAAGTTATTTTTCAATGAAAACAATAAATTCTTTAATCCTATTTACAAATTTATTAGTTTAAAACTAATCTTTCAGTCTTATATTCATTCATTAACGATTAGGTCGTATAATATTTTATATTCTTATAACACATAACATTAATAATTTTGGAAATATAATAATATATACAAAGATATTTTTGTAATAAAGATATAGTAATATTTTTTTTGAAATTGCATAAATCAAACAAATAAATTATGATAAAATAATTATTAGATAATTTTTGGATTAAAATCAAAAAATGTTGGTTGTTCCAATGTATTTTTGTCATCTACATAAAAGAAAAAATTTGATATTTATCTATATTGGATGAAAATGCATTAAAAAAGAAAATAAAAATTTGCAATGTCATAATTTTAATTTCTATATTAATAATAAGTACTAAATAATAGTATAAATATGTTATATATAATATAAATAATAAATAAATTATTAATGTCAATATATTTAAATTTATCAATAAAAATATATACAAAATAAATCAACTATCAATAAAGAAAATTATTAAAATGAATGGGAAATTCTTCTAATTTATATGAAGCATGTAGTGTACATAGGCTTATACCACATGTGACATGTAATATATAATTTTTTTAATATTAAATAAAGATGGGTATTATTTATTTTATTATAATTTTAGTGAAATGTAGATCAAACAACTATATAAATTTTTAAATTAGCTTCTATTTTTTTTTGTTTTAATAATTTTTGGTTATGTTTCACTATTCTAATTGCATACCTTGTTTATATTTTTTCCATTATTATTGTTAATACAATTGAACAATTAGTAATTGTTTTAATAAAAATAAATTATTTTTTGCTAAGGTTATGCCATTAATACGAGTTATTCAATTTTGGAATTATTAAATATCATGTAATTCTAGCAAGGAAACAAAATACAAAATAATTTTGGTGATATTAATTATAGGTCAATAACAAAATACACAAAACTATCATAAATCAATTGTGTTACAACAAAATTTTACAAATATAAGTATAAGAAAAAAAATGTAAACAAATATAAATTATTCATAACTTATCAATTGTATTTATAATAATTCAGCAAAACAGTCGAATAGAAGCCAATATAAATATAAAAATGGAAAAAATTACATGTAACAAGAAAATGTACAATGCAACTAATCCTAAATACAATACATATGAAATATAATAAAAATCATAATTTTATACCTCAATTATGAAAATAACGTCGAACAGTATATAAGGGATAGGAAATTCAAATGTGAATCGAACGAAATCATAACCAAACCAAAAAGTCTCCAAAACCCTAAGAAAACTTCGAAGTTTCGAAGTGGTCTTCAGAAATTAATTATCTTATTTTAGCGATGAATTTATTTGTGTCGCTAAAATAGCGATGCAATGACCTTTTGTCGCATAATCATTTTAATTTATATAGTGACGGACTTAATATCCCTCGCAATAAAAGAAACAAATACAATTTCCTTTTCTGATTATAAATGAATGGAAATATTTTCATCGCTAAATTCCACGCACGCATATCTGATTCTCACTTTGTAGATCATTTAGTAATGGGATAAAAAAACTCAAAAATTTTTGTTATTTATCGATGAAAATTTTGTTCATTTTAATTTTTTCCTAGTTTTGTTTATCCTGTTTCTAATCCATTTTTAATCCATTCCTAATTTTTGAAATGGATTTGGGTGTTTCTATTTTCCATTTCTAAATGGTTTATTTCTTGTAGTGTGTGTGTGTGTGTGTGTGTTTACATAGGCAAACATATATAGATATGTTTGTTGATTTTTATATGTTTATATATATATTTAATGTATATTTATATATGTGTTTCCATATATTTTTTATTTATATCTAAGTATTTGAATTATATATTAATTCAAATACAAATATGTGTTTTGGTGCACCAATATATATATATATTGTGTTTGGTACACCAAAACACAATTCTCCCTAGTTTTAATATATATAGTATAATATATATAGGTTTAAACTATATATTAATTAACTACATATGTTTAACATGTTATTTATATTGTTTTCAAGAACATTGTTGTCTAAAACACTTTTCATGACGAAAACACTATTTACATAAAAAAATAGTGTTTTCAATATTATTTTTAAAGATTTTTTATTTTTATTTAACTATGTGGTTAGGGCAAATTTGGAAAAAAAATTTCTCTAGGGACTTTTTGGCTAAAATATTTTTTGAGGAGACCATAATATAAATATTTTTATTTTTGACCTCCTTTACATAATTTTCTCTTTTTTTTTAATTTATCAAGAAACTACAATTTTGTTTAACATGAAACAAGATAGTGCAAGTACATATGGATTCTTCCTTGCAATGATAGTTAGTAGCACAAAATAGACTAATTCAAGCCCAACACAATCTTATTTTAAAAATGACCATTATCAAGATTTAATAGAGTTGCAATCGTGCTGACACATGTTTTTGCATGGTTGATGGTTTCAACCAATTTATATTGGGTAGGATTCATCCATATATCAAATCATGTACTCTATGTGTGATCTTAGGCTAGTAATTTTTTTCCAAATTGTCAAAGTTAGCATGCTCTCACTTATCACAAAAGTTAAATCCGCAAGATCTCGTATATAAGATTAATAAAAGAATGAATTATTTAAAAAGAGTAAATAAATTATAAATAAACTTGAGTGAGTCTAACAATAAAGTGGTTCTATTATATAGTGAGAAATCTTATTTATCAAAGATTTGGATTATATCTCATGTCACAATCTTGTTACATAGAAAATTATAAATTATTATAGAATATAAATAAACTTTGAAGTTTTTAGAACCTTCAAGACTATAAAACATCTTTAAAAAACACAGCTCATGATTTGTATTTTATGAAATTTTATTTGACCATGATATTCTCTCTCATTTATCTTGTTGATGGCCTTATCAAAACATTACTATGAAACTTTGCATTCTCTTTCTAGAATTAGCATAATATACTGGAGGGCTCATAACTAGCCTTGGCATCTAGTAGTCTTTACTATTTCATCAAAATTCTTGTCATGACATGTAATTATTCTTCCTCATAATTCATTCTACCAAAATGGCTTAAATAATCTTTTAATATAAAACTTTTACTCCTATTGGTGCTTGATATGACTCATTTCATATCAGATCATCTTGAACCTCATGGAATAGCTTCGATATTCTCACATGAAATATTAGATACACTTTGAGTTTTTGAGATAAACCAAGCTAATATGAAACATTACCAACTATTTTGAGAATACGATAAGGTCTCATATATTTGTACCAGTCCCTTCTAATCTCCTTTATTACGTACCACTAATTGTAGTTTTATCAACATCAAGTCCCCTACTTGATAGTGCATATATCTTCATTTATTATCCACCCACTTCTTCGACTATTCAACTATTTTTTGCAATCCTATTCGAGTCATGTTAGTATGTTTTTTCCAGTCCTTGGCAAAATGATAAGCCATTGGATTTGATCATGCATATGTTGTCAAAATGGTGTTTTAGGTGTATAGTTGTTATCCAATACCAATTTCAAATAAAATTTGTCTCTTTGCTTTTCCCTTTGCAAGTTATAGGAAAATTATGTAATATTACTTATTTTTGGTCAATTCCTTTATGAGGAATTCATAAATTGTTGTGAAAATACCTCCATTAAAGCATTCACCCTTTATGTA
The DNA here is from genome assembly GCA_029783825.1 of Sapria himalayana. Taxonomy (NCBI): domain Eukaryota; kingdom Viridiplantae; phylum Streptophyta; class Magnoliopsida; order Malpighiales; family Rafflesiaceae; genus Sapria; species Sapria himalayana. The sequence goes on along the minus strand of JAREIK010009236.1, from coordinate 59,976 downwards.
TGCCCATCAATTTGGGTGTGAGTACTCATTGAAAAAAGTAAACTTGATCTCATCAACTCGAACATTTCTATCCAAAATCACTTTATAAATCACTCATCTTGGTCATAGATTATGGATCGAGGAATACCCCAATACTTCACAAAGTTCTTTAGAAATAATATAATTACTTCCTCCATTTGACGTTCTTTCAAAACAGGTATGAAAGTAGCACATTATGAGAATCAGTGAACTATTATTATAATGCTCACAAAGGCATAAATTCAATAATGGAGTCCATGAAGATACTCTCTCATGGATGTTTTAGGATTTATAATGATAGTAAAATACACATTGGTGTCTTCTACTCCACCTAATCTTGTTAATAAACTAGACAAGTCTTCACAAAAACTTCCACATCATTTTTCATATATGGATGATAATATTGCTCATCCACTAAAATATGTAGTATGATACATAAGTAAATGACAAGCTCACATGGAATCATGACACTCATACATGATTTCTTTCAACAACTTTCCAAATGAGGGGACGTATAGTCATTTACTCTTGGTATAGAGTAAATCATTTTGCACGCAAAATCTGAGTCTTTCCCTTCAAGAAATACTCCATAATGGATTTAATCATTTTATCTTTGGATAATTCTTTTCTAATATGATCTTTTGAATATTTATGTGTAGTTAATTGCCACAAACTCTATCTTTTGGCTTAACACATCTACTATCAAATTGGTTCTTCTTCACTTGTATTTTAATGCATAATCAAACATGATAATGAACTCTTACTTATGGCTTACTTGGGAGTCAGCTTCTTTTATGAAATATCTATGAAATAACTAGCAGCTAAATTATTAGTTTTACCATAATTCATGATCCAAAAATATAGTCCCTTCATACTCACAAAAAAATGAATTCATGTCATCATTTATCTTTCATGAATTATATATTGTTATTTAGGTTAATTTGCTTCTGACTTTCAAATACAATTTGATGGCTTTCTTAGACAAGTATCCCTTGGATCACAAAATCTGAAATATTTATGTGTACTCATGGTTTTATATAATTTGGCAAGGCTAAGATATGCTCTTCTATGATAGTTTTCTTCAAATGATCAAATATTTTTTAGCAAACTCCATGTCACTTTCAAATACATTCATTCTAGAATATGTTAGTCAAAAGTGCGAAAATGTGAGAATATTCCTAAATGAAATACCAATAGTAATTGGATAACCTATGAAATGATCTTAGCTCCATCACTTTTATTGGTAGATCCCATTTGATAATAGCTCACATCTTTTTTTTTCCATTTATAATACTTTTTCACCCACAATACGACCCAAATATGACACTTTTAGTTGGACAAAATAGGATTTCTCTCATTTCAAATATACTTTATTTTTTATTAGGTTTGAAATACTTATCTTAGAAGATGAACATATTTTTCTAATGACTTTATATACACAAAAAAAACATCCAAATATTTCATCACAAAATGATCAAGGAAAAATTATAGTATCTAATTCAAAAGTGTACAAAATACAGCTGATACGTTTGTAAGTCCACTCTGCATTTCCAAGAATTCATAGGATTCATATCTCATCAAACATATCATCTTTTTGGTTCATCACCTTCAGTTATTTGTACTTGATAGTATCTTGTTGCAATTTTATTACTCTACATAATTTAATTAGTTAGGTAATGTCTCAAAATACTTATTGATGAGGTTATTCCATTAATTAAGATCTACAAGTATATGATTCATACATATAATATAACAACTTTAAGTTCAAATATTAATCACATAAGGAATATATTAGTAGTTTAGTTATCTAATGAGAGACAACATATTTTCAGTAGAAGAGATACTAAGATTATAATTAATCTTAGGATCATGGTCTAATTACCTAAATTATGTAATGTTATTTATTTTTTCGATATATATTAAGTTGGAAAAAGAATAAAAGTTAGAGTGTTGTGTAAATGACCTTCTGCCTCATCAGTATACAAGGTGATTATTGAGTCATTCCCAATAATGGCCCCTTTGTAGTTGTGCCCTCAATATGTCATCAGCAAGATAATACTTCATTCATATATGAAAGTCAGTCATAATCTCATATCTTTTAGGCAACATTATCAATTAGCCTTGATGGATGCTTCATATGCATACTCTCATTCATTGGACACTATTATCTTAAAGACTAATGGTTGGCATTATTTGTAAGCATTTATACTTTTGACATCATATGCACTATACTCATACATGTAATCTATGTCTCCTTCAAGTTTCACCCATATGAATCATATAAGTAAAAGAAACTCATAAGGATTGTCACCCCCTTTTAAGTCACAACATACTTATGTATATCTCAAGGATTACATCTCATTATCCTCCTCGATGATGATGATGAGACTCTTACACTAAAGGTGAACCCCTTTTTTGAATATTCTATATAACATCCATCTCAATCAAGAACTAGTCTCTCTAAAACATATAGAATATAGATATGTGAAAGTATTTGAACTTTTAGCTTCATAAGTAATATACTAAATAATTACGATACTCAAACTTTGGGATTTGACATATAAGTCCATCTCATGCATAACAATTATAATGGTTTTCACCACCTTTTTATAGGATGTATGAGTAAGTCTCATGGCTTACCTTTCATCATCCACCATAACTACCTTGCACAAACTAACTATTAGTCTAAATCATTATTCAAGTTCTATTAAATAAGCATCCATTAACATCCAAAAACATAAAGTATAAGCAAACCAATACTATATCAATCAAACTATTACATCACATAATCTAAATAAGACAAATCCTAAACTATACAAATTTAATACAAATTCTCATATTTATCCCTAGAAAATAAGGGATTGAGAGTAATGCCCCCACTCTAGGGATTGACAATTGATCATGCATTCCTTACTTGCATAAAAAGTCATGAATTTTGCTCCTAGAGAGAGCAAAAATTTACCCATAGGATTTATAATTTCCATGAATTTTGCTCGTTTCTTGAGAAAGAAATAGAAGAAGAAAAATTTTTCCAAAAATTCTATAGTTTTTCCTTTTATACTCGAGCAATCTTGTGTTACTCTACATAAGAAGAAGTCATGACTTTGCAACCAAATTTTTTAATTTAGCCTTCATCTCTTTAGTTTGAAATTACAACTCTATAATGTGACCATGACTTTATTTGATATCTTGATCTTTCTATAAAACAAGATCTTGGTACTAGTAATGACCACAACATGGATATAATCTCTATATAACACAAAGTAATGGTAATATGAATTGGTTGTAGCTTTGTGTCATCATTATTTGTAGTCTATCAATTTCTATAGCGTTACCAAGTAACAATGATGCTTGCACTTAGCTTATGCATACAAGTCATTGTTATACCTTTTTTTGAGGACAAGAGTCATAGTCATACTCAAATAATATATTTTATAATATTTAATAACCCAAAAGTCATGCCTTTAAATAATTGATGTACTTTTAGCCTAGGTACTTATGGCTATTTATTGATCTATAGCTCAAAAGTCATGGAATTTTGAAAAGACCATATCTCTAATTTGAGAATTTCAAACCATATAAAGATAAAGTTACAACTCTATGAAATTCATCATGACCTTGAGCAATAATGAGGTAGTAGATTACTATGATAAAGAATTAATTTCATATTTGTTAAAATTTTATGAGCTAGGTATGGTTGCATTTCTATGATGATATCATATTCATGGAGAAAGTATTACACAATGGAATTATTAAGCTAACTAAATGATAGAGTTGAAAATATACCTAGACTAAACACCTACAAAAACATGTTAAATTCACAACTATTCATCAAAACTTTTCAAAATACCAAAAATTATTAAATCAATTCAAATTAACCTCATTTTCATACACACACATCATTCTCAACTACCAAGATATGCTAGAATATTTTATAAATTAAACATTGAACATACCTTGACCTCAAATCAAGTTTGGAAAATTATCGTGCATCCTTATGTTTATTGAAAAAGTCCATAATCAAATGAATTAGACATTTATTTTTTGCTATCAACTTGTTAATGGCCTAATAATCAATGCATTACTATAATAATTTATCATGTTTTCTTTAAAATAAGATAGGAACACAAAATGGGGCCTTTGAAGGTCAAATTTACCCAACATCAATCAATTGTTTTAATTACTTCCTTAGCTATTTGAGTTCTAGGAGAGATATTCGATTAAGGTATCTTGGCCATTGGAAGAATATTCAGAACCAACTCAATATGATGGGCAACCTTCCTCTATAGTGGCAAATTCTTTGGCAACTCGATAGGTGTGATATCTCGAAAAGAGTCAAGAAGTTTTAGCAATTCTATCGCCATCTCACTAATAGTCTTTAAAGTTTCATAAATCTTTTTCACTACAAGATAAATTATTAAGATTCCTCTCATCTCTTTTGCTAATTGCATTGTAGATACTATTTTTATAGATTATTCAATATTTTATGTTATTGGGATAATACATTGGCAAATAAGATCTAGGATGGATATACATTCAAAAAATAAAACTAGGAGTCCATTGACAAGATTTAGAAAATTCAACCCAATTACCCAGTTATAATCATAAAAATGAATTATCTTGGTTATTTCTTTTCCCTTCCAATCTAACAATTAGACATTCACATCAAGTACAATACTAACTAATAAAATTTCTTTAGAATTTATCATCTTTATGTATCCATTATCTTTATTTATGTTAAATTCAATTTCTTCATGATCCTTTCAGAAATACAAAGTTTAAATGCACCTATATCCACTAATACTTTTATATTATGGCTAAAAATGGTAAAATTCATAAACATTAAGCCTCTTTATATTCCATATTTTTGTTTTGTTTCGAGCTCAATAAGATCAAACTCCGTCTAACAATGTGTTTTTGTGATTCTTTATTCTCTATGGTAATAATAACTTTATTCTAATTGGGATAATCACAAATTCAATATAATTATTCACATATAAAACATGCTAGTGAGTCTTTTTTTTTCATTATCCCTAGATAATTTTTCTCTTGTCATCGGATAATTATCCATTGGTTGATTTTTTCAATCAACCTTATTTTCATCTTTACCTTTGGAAAAGTTTGGGCCTCTCCACCATCTTGAATTCTATTAGAGATTTCACTATTGATGTTGCATTAGTGCGGTTTTGGACATCTTTTTTTAGTGATTCTTGCTTAGCCCAAGGTTCAAGATTGTCTATAAAGGAAAATAAGCTACGTTGCTCACAAAGATCATAAATTTGAAGCACTATTTCATATAATTAATATATATATATTGTTACTTATGTATGTTGAATTAGTCACTATAACTTAGTCTTTACTTCATCTTCCACATACTTTTGATAAAATTATTGATTAAACTTTCATTTCAATAATTCCCAGCTATGAATATTATCATCTCCATATCTTCATCACCATCAAACAAGTTGAGCATTTACTAGATATATAAAAGTAATACTAACCAAAGTTGTATTGACCATAATGCCCATTACTAAAAAATATTAGTTTATTTCCTAAAGAAAGTTATCAACCTATTTTGATGCTTGTGTACCTCTAAACTACTTCTATTTTAGAACATCCATTTGTGGAGAGAGCATTTAGCCAATCATGTTGCTCTCTATGGTTCTCTTGCAAGTTGAAAGGTCAAGTTTCTATCTCCTCTTGTATGATAACCAACATGAATTTGATAAAAAAAATTATTATAGCTTAGTGACTCTAAGATAATATTGAGGAAACTTTGTATTATATCTTGGAGTTCACCTTTCATTAATGTTATCTCCTTGTTACTCTCATCAAAATCCTAAAATTTGTTATATAATTTATTATTAGTCAATTCTACTATAGTCATTCGAGCTTCCATAGATGTTATTGTATCATTTGAGTTTTATTTCATCCATTGACTTCTAGCTTCATACATATCTTCCCCATATTCTCTTTCTCATAAACAAATGTCATAGCAAGGAAGTCGGCAATATTTAATATCACTTATTATGAATCATAAGTTGTTGTGCAATATAGCGACCTTAGGATAGTCTAGGTTTCCTAGACCTGTCAAACCTCTAGGCTAGCCTGATGGATTGATGCATGTTGCATACTACATATTATATATATATATATATATATAATTAAAAAAAAATTGTTTAATTTAAAATTGTCATATAAACTAAAAACATAAAATAAAATAGAATACATAGTATGTTACTTACTCAAATTTTAAAATTGCAAACCAAAAATAAAATAGTTGGGAATTTAAAAAAATAACATGGTAATTGGCAATGCTCTCTCGGTGTTAGTTGGATAATGATTATCAACTTCTACTCTATTTGATTATTATCTTTATATCTCTAAGTTTTAATTTCATCACTTAATTTATTTTCTATGTTTAGTACTTGAAGTCTTTTCCATATATCTTTCCAATTCTTTAAGTATGACAAGTATGACAAATATTATTTAGTAACTAATTGTAGTTTTATAAGTCTATCTAAAATAACATTATTATGAAAAAAACAATAGACTATGATGTTACAGTATGCATATAGCCATTAATATTGATGCTTATTCATGCTCTCAACCTAAATCAAGAATGTTGTGGATTAAAAATAATTTTTGCAAAGTAATTATGTTCAAAATGGATTTGTCAATATATTTGATATTTTTCTTTACATGGGTGGTCACATTTCTATACATCAATCTTAGTCTTTTAATTTAAACTAATTAAATAAGAGTGGATCATGTTTTTGAGTGTCATTAAGAATGGTTATTCAAATTTATATATATTTATAAATAATACATGTGTACTCAATTTCAATATGAGAGTGAACTAAATAGTTCACACACCATATAGTGATTTATTGGAAAAATCTTGAAATGGTTTGTACTCAATGTCCTTTGGTTTCAAGAACTTGAATGTTAAACCAAGCAAGTTCAAAATATATTTTCAGAGTCAACATTAATCTATCAAACTTGAAATTTTTGATAAATATTGGCTATGATGTTTTTGCTCAATTATATGATTTATCCATAAAAAGTAGATTGTTCATGTAAGAAAATGATAATCAAATTTTATAGAAAGTTAATAATATTAATTGTTTTGATCAACACTTTACATTAGTTGATTTGACTTCTATTGGGTTGTTAAATGTTGGCTTGACATACATATCCACCATGAGTTGACTTGCCATATGCTATGTTACAACATGTTTTGTTTTCATGTATTAGTTAACTATGTGTTTGATTATAATGTTTTGGCTTGACTTGCAAGCTTGTCAAATTATCTTGTGCATGAGTTGAATGTATATTAAGTATCCTTGAAAGCTACCTAAATAAATTAGAAGATTGGAGGTGCTAACATTCAACAAGTCTATTAAGTTAGCCTATACAATATTAAGATTGGAGGTGCTAACATATTAAGTTAGCCTATACAATATAAATACTTTTTAGAAACTCTCTCTCTCTCTCTCTCTCAACTTTTTTCCTAATCATGAGGACAAGGTAAATTTAACTAACACTGAAGGTAAAAAATTTTCAAATTACTATATATTTTGTTTATTTTTAACTATAATTCAAAAGGAAAATGCAATTAAAAATTATGTAGATCAAAAGATTAAAATTGATTGACCAAAATAGATTATGACATCAATAGTCTTAGATGATAGAAAAGTATTTTACTAGGTAAAGTTATTTATAAAAATTTGTGAACAAAAGGATTAGAACATATTCATGCATCACATAAAAAACATAGAGTTAGTGAGAAACCTAATATGGTTTTTGCATTTCAAGGATATACCAAACATGACTCTAATGAAAAAAATTAGATTGAAAACTTATAACAAGGTGTAGAAAAAAAATATATACTATTAAACATATAAATAAATGTATCGAGGAAAATTATGTGTAAGTTAAATTTGTATGAGAGTTTGTAGGAGAACTATATTGTTTAGAGAACTAAAATGCTTAGGAATGACTAATAAAATTGGAAATATACATTAATGATGATGATGTTGAATTATTCTCAAGCATTTTATGATCATTCATGTGGATACTATTTGATCCCAAATATTTGATTAACTCGGATGATCAATTAACTTTTTGAAAAGAGGTCATATCTATTGATGCTTATGTTTGTGGGTCAAATAAAATGAGTTTCAGATCATCCTTGAATCTTTTTTTTTGAATATTTGTACATCTTAATAAGTATACATGAGATCCTTTGAGTAAGGCAAATATTTTCATTGTGCTCACTCCATGTCTTTGGTTCAATGGATGTTTATCAAGTGCAAAATAATTTCAAGATTTTTGCTCCGACAATTTTTATCACGAAAGTAGTGAAATTTTTGTTGAGAACATATTCCTTTATGTGTGATACTCTATTGCCCTAAAAAACTTAAAAGAATACTTCCTTTTCCATCAATTTCAATATTAATTAACCTTGATACACTTAAATTAATACTTTCTTGGTGGTTAGTAATGAACAAATTAGAAAAATTAATAGAGATTTGCACAATCTCCTCCATTTCTAAGACAAGGAAATCTAATATAAAATAAATGTATCCACTTCGATTAATCTATTTTCAATGATACTATGTTGATAAATAATTAGCATATGAGTAAGGAAAAGAAAGATAATTTTAATTTTACATGCCTCAACCTTAGTCATTTATATAAAATAACCAATACTAAAATTTATGCTTATCCAAATGTCACGATGATATATTGATAATCATATTAATAACACACAAATTTTAAAATGGGTGATATCTTTTATTTTGTAAGGAAATTTTTTCCCAATAAGGACTCTTAACTCTCTAATAATGCCACGGTCACAAATATATTACATTTCTTCTTCTTTTTTCAAGAAGATTTCAAAGAAAAACTGTGTATTGTGGAATTTAAGTCAATACCTTTCTAATAATGTCACGTAAAAATAAAATAAATGTGAAGGTTGCATGATCTCATCCTCCACTTTTTTTGCCTTCTCTGTCATAGTCCTCCACATTTTTATTGATAGAAATATCTGTAGGACCAAGTGAAGTATCTATAAAATTATCTCTTTGTTTGCCTATCTATAAATAATATCATGAATTGTGTCTCTTTCTTATTTTTTATTTTTTTTTGTGCTAAGAGGTTCTACATGAGCTTAAGAAGATTGCATTCTACTTAGTTGACATGAATAGTTATCAAAAAATTGAATTAGTTTATGTGGTGGACAAAGTTGTATGTTCTTTAATTAAGAATACGAGTCACTGTTGATTCATCTTTTATGTAATCTATGAAATATTCTATTAAATTAATTATTGTAACACCCAAAATTTTTAAAGAATAAAATACATTGTAATAACCTCCCACTTACGTATGCATCCATTTAAGTACGCATTTTATGCCAAAAATTTTAGAAAGTGGAACATGTCATGGATCGTCATTTGGCATAGGTTTTGATTTTTTTTTTTTTTTTGCATCTAGCTTTGAGGACAACAACCCGGAATTTGGTTTGGAACTACTCAAAAGATTTTTTGAGATCATCGAATGCTTCTTCGGCTTCTACCTATATGTCAAAACAGAGCAGCTAATCTTCAATATCGAGAATCTGCTTATACAAAGATTCGAATCCCTGAAATTGAACTATATCTCTGAACCAACATTAGGCTCTTGTTGAGTAACATAATCATCTTCATCAACTGCTTCTTCCACAATTTTCATTGATTTCATCACCTCTTCGAGGTCTTCCAACATTGTCGAGGCATATTCTACATTGTTCTCGTCATCAATATGAACAAATTCTTTCAATTCTAATTGATTGATCGAAATTTTTGAGGATCCGATGACTCTAGCTAACTGAGTGGCGAAGCAGTCATCTTCCTTTTCAGCTTCTAGTTCTATTTCCATGTTCATTAGCTTCACCTTACTGAAAGCATTTTTGATAGAGCTAGACGAGATAGAACCCCAGGCTTCTTTGACATAGCATGTGGCATCCAGTAGGTGTGCTGTATTTCCATAGGAAACTCCTGATGCACATTGTCATAATCATTTTCCAAGATCCCTTTTTCGCTGCTTTGACTCCTCGTCAAGCTTGTAAAAGTCAAGGACATCCTTGAGATATAGATACTTGTAGCATTTCTTGAGAGCTATGATGATTCCCATATCACATGGATATTTCCAACTAGTACAATTCGGCGAAAAGAAAATGACATGGATGTTGTCACATTCGAAGGCATCAAAGTGATCCAACACATTATCCATCAAAAAAGAACAGGGTGACCGGTTCGTTTTTTGACTTCTGGAACAAGACCTCACTGAACCATTTCCAACTAGTTTCCACGTCCATCTATGCTTTTTCTTGATTGAAATAAAAAGCTGGCCACTAACGGTCATTAAAACATGCTAGCTCTTTCAGCTTTCCAACCAATACGCATGGAATTTTATGTGTTCCAGATGCATTGGCATAGACTATCAAAGAAGCACGATCTTTGGCTTTCTTTTTGCCTCTAGTGCTTGAAATGTTCTCGTTCTGCATCAAAAGGGTATATCTGAGAAGCAAATGAAAAAACAAACTGGTCTCATACATGTTGTAGGTATTCTTAGGGTCATATTGAGCGATGATAGAGTATAACTCTTCTAAAGATGATAGCAATTCCAGATCACTTTTGTCAACCTCAGCTCCTTCTCCACAGAAGCATTTTCTGTAGACCTCGATGTGCCCTAAAATGACTAACCCTTTGTCATGATGCCTTGAAATCTAATTCTGAGATCGATAAAGTAGACGTAATGTTTTTTGCTTTGGCAATGGCGAGAGATGGTGGAACAGGGAGCCTAGCACGATGCATGCTGTCAATCTAGATGTATAACATTTCTTCAAGTTCGGTAAATCTTCCGACTGAAGCACGGAAGGTTTTTTCCTTGGTTTTTTCAGAGAGCAAAGCTGATCGGTTTAGAATCGACTATCGTTTCTCCCAAACTTTTTGGATAGAGCCTTTGCTAATGTAGTACTCACGCGCTAGAGCACGTTTGCTTGGAAGGTTCATCTTATTGAGTTTTGAAATGATATCGCAGCGTTGGGACTCATTCAAATGCTTGTCGTTAGGTTTCTTTGACATTGCAATGAAAAGCAAGTGAATTGGGAGTGGAGAGTCTAAAGTACACACCTACCGGTAAAGTACACATTAACATCTAAGGTTCAAGTTGTGTACTTAAGTGAGAGACTACTGTATAGATTTTATTTATAAGCAAATTTCGAGAAAAGGTAAATTTGATATTTTACATTATTTGTTATATATATTTTTTTAGGTTTCTAGATTGTTATGAGTGGTTAAATGCTCTCCAAAGCATTTTGAGGTGATTCAACAAATTTTAACAAAATTATAAAAGTATTAAATAAATGAATCATTTGTGATATATGAAGAAATAAATAAATACCATTGTGTTAAATTGATTAAAACAAGGTAAATTACATTTAGTAACTTAGCAATTGTTCAAGTGAACTTCATTTTAAAAAAGAAGCATTAATAGAAAGGAATACCAAAAAACCCCCCCTCATTTTATCTAACAAATAGTGAAACCTCCTACTCTGGTGCATTTACATTAACTTTTCATCTCTTCAATCTTTTGCATATAGATTTTTCAATGATTATCAAGGAAGAATGGAGGAGTAAGTTTAAAAAACAAAAACAAAAAACTAAATAAACAAATTTTAAAAACTATAAAAGTAAACCATTTAGTCTAAATAATCAAATATATAAATAACATAAAAAATAAATAAAAATAAATAAAGCTTAAATAAAAAAATTTTAAAAAATATATCTAATCATTAACTAAGTTTTTAAAACATACAAAAATATTAAATTAATACTAATAAAGGTTAAACAAAAATTAACTAAACATTAATTAATCATAAACAATACTAATAGAAATTAAATAATTAATAAATAATTATTAAACAACATAAACAACACACACACACACACACACACACACACACAACACACACAATGTAAAAAACACGATAAATAAATAATAATAAGTGTAAATAAATAACAAATAAAATAACATAAAACTTAAATAAAGTGTAATTAACCAAGTTAAAATTTATTATAATAATATAGCAAAAAATATTAATAATTTTTTTGACATTGTATCATGCAAATTGAATCATATAGATGTATAGATGTATATATTATTAATATATAATGCTTAACAGCAACATTGACAATCCATAAAACAATATTTATATGGAAGAAAAATAAAAACAGGAATATTATTTTATTGTCATTAGGTTTCACGAAACACTATTATTGTATAAATATGGTTTCACAATAAAATAGTAAAAAAACTAAAATACTCATGCTAAAAAACTATATATTTCCTAATAAATAGGAAAAAGTGACATTAGGCCCTGGTGTAATGACTAAATCTCATAACTACTCAATAGATTTAATATATAGAGTAACTATTTAACCTTTTAACAATACTTTCCTAATAAAATGATAGTTCACTTCTTTGTCATCACAAAACATAATAAACTACTCATTGACCCTTTCTTGAAATTGTCACAAGTTTTTATATTCAATTCAATTGAAATGTAACATGTGGCATACATCTATACTCTGATTTGGTACTCGATTTGATCACTACCACCTGTTTGTTACTTCGTGCAACATAATTATTTACCATGAACACACAATAACTGCTATTAGACATGTCCTTCTTTTAACCAGCCTAATTTACATTAGAATAGCTAATAATATTTCATCTACCCCCTTTTTTATAGAAAATTGCTAGGTTGGCCAAATATTTCAAGTATCTCAACACCAAGTAGTATGCATCTCCATTGACACTTAAGTGGATTTTTCATGTGTTAATTAAGTATATTGATTATAAAATGTATGTCATATCTTGTCACTATAAGATAAATCAATTTTTCAAGTAATCTCTTATACATGTTAGTATCTTCAATCTTAGTACTCAAAGTATGATCAAAAATAATATTATGATTCAAGGGTGACCCAGCAAGTTTAGCTCCCAGCATGGCTATAGTAGTTAGCGAGTGCTGAATATATCTCTGTTGAGATAATACTATTCTATGTTTACTTCTAGCTACTTCAATCCCCAAAAAATAGCACTACTCTAAATCTGTCATTTAAAACTACGTCTCATGTACTCATTTACCTCTTCAATGTCTACAAGAAAACCAACTAAAACAATTATATCATCCACTTAAATAACAAGTACCAAGATACCTTTAATTGTTGATTTCACAACAACTAATTGATCTAACAACACTGAAAAAACTCAATCTCAATCAAGGTTTCACTCATCTTATCAAACTATGCTCGAGGGAATTGTCTCAACCCATACAAAACATTCTTTAATCTATAAACCATATGCATCTTCCCCATAACAACAAAATCCTGATATTTGCTCCATGTAAATTTCTTCATTTAAGTCACCATATAAAAATATTCTTCACATTAGAAATAAGGGTAAGTCAAAAAATACAGCAAGAGAGATTATTCAATTTGAGCAACATGAATTCATAAGAATATAATTTGTATCCTTGAATTATAGTTTTTATCATAACACATTAGCTAAATAAAAAATTTTGTAGATGTTTCTTAGCATTGACTAAATAAGGATTTGTTTTTGGAAATGATATGTGTAGCTCCGAAATCAATACATCAAACATAATGGGAGTGAGATGAAAAATGTTGATTACCTTATTGAATAATAGAAGCTATATGCTTTGCACTGAAGATGAGTTTCCTGGGGAATTCAATGACATTCATTCATGAATGGATGTAAATGCAATGTGAGAAATTGCTACAAGCATGAGTTCATAGGTAGCCTTGTTAGCCCAATTTGGCTTACCAAATTTTACCCAATATTTTTTTAAAAGATGCATTGTCTTTTGTCAATAGTGACAATAGCTATATCTACCATGATTTTTTTTATTCATGATATCTTCCACTACCATGAAAACCAATTCTAGAAGCAATAGCTACACTGTCCAAAAGACCCTTGTGATTGCCAATATAACATGATATCAATATTTTGAATATGATAAAATGTTTCATTCACCTCATGAAGAGTAGTCTAGAAAATAATTTGATTTTTAGGTGATTCATATGCAGGATCTAAACTAGACAAGAATTTCATTATTCTCAATATATTTCACTGATTTTCTATCTCATTAACATGAGTTATAAGTGACTATAATGTACCCGACTAAATGTATAATGAATTAAACTCAATAAAGTAATAAAGTAAAGAGTGTCCATTATTTTGCAATCAAAAAATTGTCTATAGAGATGACACAAATTAGAATTATATTTAGCTTGCTCATATATTAAATTCAAAGTATCCCAGAGATATTTTGTAGAACCACATAGCTTAAATGTGCATAAAATAATGGGCTTAATCTAAAGGTGTCAAAATCCACTTCAAACATATATGAAGTCCAATCATTATACAATTAGTTGTCTAAACCTTGAAAAATATATATGAAGTCTAATCATTACACTACAAGATCTTTTTGATAAGAAAGCTTTGCTCTTTAAAAATTTATTTCCACTTAAATAATGGAATACATTAATATTATGAAAATATTATTCTCTCAACTATAAACTATAGATAACAATACAAAAGAGAAAGAATGTGTTGGACTTCAATTCTAAGACCTAATAGATTCATATGACCATCTTATCATAAATATGGCTAATGGTGCTATGAGAACAAAGTTTTTAATGAAATTATGACTATTTTACTTGAGTAAGAAAGCAGGCATAAAAAAAAGATAGTATATTTTTCTCTTAGAAAGCTAAGAATAGGATAAAAGTCAATGGATAAGAAGAATGTGAAGAGCTACCATTATGGAAAGCTAATGCATGCAAAAAAGAATGATGGCATTACAAGGAAGTGAAAGAAAAAATTATCCTAAGAAAAAACATGAGTCATCAAATACTCAAGAATCTGTAGTAAGTACTGTAGATGATGGTAAAAGTTTATATTGTATAACAATAATTACTAATGTTAGAAAATATTTATCGGTGTCTGATTGATAGACTAGGAAAAAACATGGCATATTATTTCCTAGAGATAATGGTTTCACCAATAAGAACCTGTATGCGGAGGATCTATGCTTATGGGAGATGATTATGCCTTATAAATTACTAGTATTTGTACCATCAATATTAAGATGTATGATTACATAGTATAAGTTATCCAAGGGGTATGACATGTGAAAAACCTAAAGAAAAATTTATTACTTTTACTATAATTATATAATGGTGAGTGCAAAACTCATTTAAAATAGGATCATGAAAAGAGTCAAAGTAGCACTTATATTGTTGAAAAAAAAATCGTGAATATGTATATGCTTAGAGGAGAAATACAACAAGAAGGAAAGATATCTAATTCAGTAAGTTCAATAGAATATTTAATGATGGTGTGATGTCGTAAAACTTGGATATATATTAGAATAAAATTTAAAAATTATTGTTCAATAAATTTCTTCGAGGGCACAAAATGTTTTATTACCCTTTTTTAAGTAGTGTCACTAATAAGCCATATAAAATTTTGATTCTAGAAGTAAATCTATCTTAGAACTAATTTATGCTGATATTTGATAAGCACCAGTGTTATCAATAAGAAGTGTAAAACACCCCATATGTTGTATTAATGACTACTCTAGGAGATGTTAAGAGTATCCAATTAAGAGAAAAGTGAAAATATTTTTATTTTTAAAAATATTAAAGCAAAATTATAACTAAAATGTGAAAAAAAAAAGATTAGATACCCTGGGAATAATAATGGGGCAAATATACTAATATTAAATATGATGAATTTATAATCAAACAAATATCAAGAAATAGTACATAATAACATACACTCTACAATAAAATGGAGTAGCATAGTTGATGAATAAAAGTCATATTAAGAACTATAGGAATAACCATGTTGTTTTGGAAAATGAAGTCAAAATTACCTATTTTGTGATTAATTTGTCACCATCAATTATGATTGACTTGAAGATGGTGAAAGAGATATGGACTATAAGGTCAATTAATTATTCTCACTGTTTGAGTGGTCCTAGTAATATGTGCTACATATGATTTATAATTAGAATAATTAGATATGAAAATTATATTTTTTTTTACATAGAATTTGAAGAAGAAATATATATGTTGCAACTAAAAGGTTTTGAAGAAAATGGATTGATTTGTAGATTCAACAAATCTATATTTGATCTCATACAAGCTTCAATATGCTAGTATAAGTGGTTTGATTATTTAATCATGAGACTTGGATACAATAGGCTTAATTCAGATTCTTGTGTGTATTACAAGACATTTGGGGAAGGTGATTCCATTATTGTGCTATTGTACCATGGATTATATATTAGTAGTAAGGTTCAACAAAAACCATGACCAAGAAGTGACATGTTTGGCAAGAGAATTTGAAATAGTGGATTTGAAACTAGGAAATATAATTATGAGCATATAAATTTATCAAGATAGAAATAATAGAAAGCTTTAATTTTTATAGAAAAATTATATAAAGCTAGTCTTGCAACACTTCAATATGCAATATTATAAGCTAATTTATACTCATCTTCTTATTAATTTTATATTATCTCCAAATATGAATCCTAGTAATGAAGCAAATAGGATGTAGATATCTCAAGTGCACATGCATTAGTTATTAAATTTTAATATTTGTTAAGGTTTGTACAATATCATGTATAATGCATGTGATGAGAGTTATTAGTTGATATATGGAAATTCTTACAAAAGAATATTAGAGAGCTGTAATAGATTTTGAGATATATTCAAAATATCTCGAATGTTATGGAGGTGCAAACATTATTGTTAGATGCTATATTAGTTTAGAATATGCAAAAAATATTGGCAATAATAACTCCACCACCATTTATGTATTTACTCATGTTAAAAGAGTTATAAGTTAAGTTTCAAAATAATAATTTATCATGTTTATTTCTAAAACAACGATAAAATATATTATAATTATAAAAGAAACAAGTTAGTAATAAATCAATTTGGTTATAAAAATTATTGGAAGAGTTTAAACATCAATAAAATATGATTGCTTTTATTTTATAATAATTGGTGCAATCAACACATAACATTGCTTTATTTTATGTGAGAAAAAGTCAAACAATGAAGTGTTAAGGCTGCAACTCGAGTGAATTGGGCCGGGTTGAGGACCAACCCGAATTGTGACGGGATTGGAAACTTTCAACCCGAGCACAATCAAGCTTAAGAAAACCACAACATAAACCCCAACTTGATTTGACATTTCAAAACTCAATTGAGATAATAAGACAAATAAATAATTAAAATCTTTTTATATTAAATAATAAAACGAAATAAATTACTAATTTTTAAATAATTCTAACAGTGTGGTGTGTTAAAATTTTTTTTATATAAAACTTATATCATTAAACTTTTTAAATTAATAATAATAATTTCTGATATAAATACTTATCTTAGGTTCTCATATATCAATTTTTAAATTATGTTAAATATGGAGTACTCCAAAAAAAATTTGCTTCTATCAAACAATTCAAATAATGATTGTTCACAACACTAAGTGCCCAAATACTCAAATTGCTCATAAAATTATAACTCGATGGGTTGGGTCGTGTAACTCGTCGGAGTAATAATTAATAATCAAAAAATTCCTATTATTGAACCATACACACTTTTAGTAAGGATATCATGGAGAAATATATTACTCATTTGAATTTAGTAAAGAAATTAATTTGACAATAATGACATACTTAGAATGAGTTAAATTATTATAGGCTTCAGAACAAGACTAGCCATCTTAACATAATAAAGGGCCGTACATTAAGTAGTAGAATCAATATGATTGCTTTAGGTTTTAAAATCTCCAATTGTAATCATCCCAATTATAAAATTTAGAAAACATAATTAACATGTGTAATCTTAACATGATAATTAAATAAGTGTTAAATAAACAAAGGATATGAATTTTTAGAATAAATGAGAGCGTAAAACCATAATTATATAGTAGCATGAATTATAATTAATTTGAATTATAGTACATATATATATTTTATATTGGGAGCATAAGATTTTATTTGTGCCAGGGTCCCTTTCGTAGCTTGATCTAATGCTATAAGAAACATAATAATTATAATTGAAGATTTAGTATATTTTTTTTGAATATATATATATATATTTGTTTGTTTAATTTGCATTTTAATGTAATATAAATAAAAAATTAAGGAACTATGTCCCATCACTTTTGGAAAGTGATATGACATATGTTTGTTATGTTACTATTTTATTTATTATGTTTTCAATAAATATGGCAAATTAAAAAATCATGCATAGCATAGCCCATTACTATGCATGTGTCTTCTTCATTGCATTGAAGGAGAATCAGGATACATGGGAAAAGCCCCTGCCCCACAACAATTTGTCGAACTGCTAAGGTATGAGTTTGAACAATCTCTTCCAATCTTCATTTAAGAAAATAAAAAATTTAAATTAGTAGTGTTTCTTACATGATGTCACCAGATCTGAAAGCTCTAACAATGGTATCTAAACCAATTTGAGATATCTCATATGGAACTATTTGGTTTTAATATGTGCATATATATAGATAAACATTATTGATATTAATAGAGACAATCTAACCATTGGTTAATCTAACCTCTGAGTTGTTGTTTATTTAATACACGTAGATTCAAACCCATGACATTTAGCTTTAAAATAATGCCTTTGGGATACATATATCAAGTCATTTGATTAATAATCAATTTTAGTATATTTATATACATAGAAATATAAATGTATATAAATATATAAATATATAAATATTAAAATATTAAAAATATTAAAAATATATAAACATATATAAAAATAAATATGAATTTAAATACATACATATGTTTATGCCTGTGTGCGTGTGCGTGCGTGTGTGTGTATTTATATAAATTTATGAATATATTATGATTCATTAGTTATGCTTCCCAATGCATGTATTTGAATTATTGAAGATGATTTTTTAAAGTTGGATGTCGCAACATTATATCTCATTGTAAGCTTTTATAGTTATTCTTTATTTATGATGTTATTTAAAGTTTTTTCATATTCTTTTATTTTTAAATTCACAAATATGTCGGTGTAGATAAGGGAGAATAATGTTTTGGTGCACCATTTATAAAAAAAAATTGAAAAAAAAAATCACCCAAGTTTTAATATTTTAGAATAATGCACCAAACTCTTAATTAATTAATTAATTTTTAGTATAATCATTTATATTTATATTAAAATATTGTATTAGAAATAGATGTCCTTGCTTTAGCAAGGATTGCAAAGGAGAGTTTAAAGAAGAAGAAGAGAATATTTGAGAAGAAGAAGAGAATATTTGAGAAGAAGAAGAGAATTGCGATAGATCTTCCAGAGAGCAAAAAACCACAGTAATCAATAAAAATGGTATTTGGTTATCCGAAATAAAAAAATAGGGTTTATATTTGAAGCACAACATCCGATAAAGCTAAAAACTACTTTTAATAATTTATGCAGTAGACGTGTTTATTAAATGAGAGTCAGAGAGGGTATAGAGGTAATTTCACCAAGTGATATAGCCCAATACAACAACATAGACCGAAGCCCAATATCAATAATCTTCTCCATTTTATGTAGTTGGTATGAGTCCTAGCATTCCTGTAAGTATATCAGTTTTTCTTTAGGCAAAGGTTTGGTATAAATATCCACCAGTTATTCTTCAGTTTTGCAGAAGATTAGTTTAATTTCATTAGTCTCAATTGCATCTTTGATAAAGTGATATTTAAGACCTATGTATTTGTTCGACTATGCATTACAACATCACTTGCTATGGATATAGTCAATTAATTATCACATAGTATATCAATCGGGTCTTTCAAAAGTTCATCCAAATCAGTCAATAATGTTGTCATCCATAAGGCTTGTGATATGGCTACTAAGGTAGAGACATATTCAGCTTCAGTGGTGGATAGGGTAACTGTGGATTACTTCTTAGATAGCCAGGAAACTAGCACACCGAGTGTGCTTCAACCTACTGTCTCTAGAAAGGTGCCCAAACTTTTTATAGTTTAGGCATTAGTTATGTTTTCTAAACTAACACATAGTCTCAGTATGGTTGGTTCTTTTGCATATATTACAAGAGATATATGAGCCTTTCTGGGAAACATTCGAGGTTGCATAAGAAGAAAAATTTTTATTTTTATTTTTAAACACATACATGGAATGCCCTCTTTTATTTTTTGCCTCTATTGTTTGACCATCTACCTTCACAGATTGATTCTCCCACCTTGATTGTATGGATGATTTAGCAGATAATTCAACTCTCTTTAGTAGTCCACTCTCATAAGATTTTAGAGAGCTGAGGACTTGTTGAGTGGTCAATTTGGTCAAGTCCTTTGTTTGCTCTTTTACTGCCACAATAGAAATCAAATTTATCAGGCATACATATGAGTAGTTTCTCTACTAATCGAGTTTCTATGATGTTTTCTCTATGTATTTTTAATTAATTAACCACATCCAAAAACTAAGTTGAGAACTTAGTAAGAGAATTTGAGTTGCTCATCATTAGATTCTCAAAGTCCTTCTTTAATGAGTGTAGAAGAACTCGATATTTTTTATCTCCTTGGAACTCTTTTTTAAAAAGATCCCAAGCCTCCTTGGCTTGAGTACACCCTAATAATCGAGGGAAAAATAGCATTACTAACTCCTTGTTGGATGAATAGTAGTGCATTAAAATTTGATTTTTTTTACTCTCGTTCCTCTAATAACTCTTTTCCTTCCAGATAAAAGATATTAGTTGGTTATGTGTATCAAGTAACTACAATCTTTCATATATCTTGCGATATGAATAATATTTTCTTTTTAACAAACCAATAATCAAAGTTATCACTATCAAACAAGGGTATAGGAATGGAACTCGAGCTTGATGAACTTAGATTTTTGGTTGTCATTCTCTTCAAAAAATTCTGAAGAAATTTGAGTAGAAAAATTAGGGATTTTGTAGATATTTATGTTTATTTAACACAAAACCTTCAGATCTAAATAAATTTGCACTATATCTAAAAGGATCAGTGAAAAAATGTTTAGGTTAGAATATTATTTTCAGAATCATTTATTTTGGAGAAGTTTTTGAATAATTGATTCAAAATACTTTGATCTCGGATAAACACTCTGCTATGATACCAATTGTTGTATTAGAATATATTATTTGCTTCAGTAAGGATTATAGAAAGAGAATTTTAAGAAGAAAAAAAGAATATCCGAGAAGAAGAAGCGAATTGCCATAGATCTTCTAGAGAGCAAAAAACCATAGTAATCAATAAAAATGGTATTCAATTATCTGAAATAAAAAAATAGGATTTATATATGAAACACAACATCTGATAAAGCTAAAAACTGCTTTTAATAATTTACGCATCATACGCGTTTATTGAATGAGAGTCAGAGAGAGTATAGAAGTTATTTCACCAAGTACTAGAGCCCTATACAACAAACATAATCTGAAGCCTAATATCAACAGAACTTTTTTTTATTTTTAAACACAAACTTAACTACAGACTATCCATTCTTAAACTAATCCACACTAACAAGCTACTGCAAGCTCGTTAACCTCATCGAGCTTAACGATCTATTGGAAGCTCGTTAACATCATCAAACTTAATGAACTATTGGAAACTCGTTACCTCATCAAGCTTAATGAGCTCATGGAAGCTCATCATGAGGTTCATGAGCTTTATGAGGTACTGGAAGCTCATTACGAGGTTTCCATGCTTCACTAGCTCATCAAACTTGTTACGAGCACAAGGAGCTCGATGAGCTCCAAGAAATTATGGGGCTAGATGGGCTCATCATGAGTTCCAAGAGCTCATGATGTGCTCTAGGAGCTCGTAGAGCTCCGCTTCTTGAAATTGTGGAGCCGAGCTCCTTGAGCTCGATGAGCTCATGGTGCTCATCATTATTATTTACTAACAACAATTCCTTATTTTAACAAGGATTTCTAAGAACAAAGATGAACCGATGAAGCAAAATAGTAGAGAAGAAGAGAGCACTGCCCAGAGAGAAAACCAAACAAAATCAATAATGAAAATGTCCATCAGACTTAGGTAAAAAAAATTAGAGTTTATATATTGGCTCTGATAATTGATAAATGAAAAAATAAAAAAAATACTTGACAACTATTTACACGCGGATTTAATAAATATTCATAAAGGGTATAATAGTAAATTCACATGAGGCCCAATCAATTATATCGAACAGCCCAGTCAGCAATCCCCCCCATTTGATGTAGTTGGAAACAGTCCAAGCCTTTCTCTTAAATAAGCTAGCTTTTCTCTAGGCAGTGGTTTTTTAAATATATCTGTAACTTGCTCTTCAGTCCTGCAAAAAACCAAATTAACTTCATTAGTCTCAAAAGCATCTTTGATGAAGTGATATTTTAAGCCTATAAGTTTAGTTCGACTATGCATAACCACATCACTCACAATAGATATAGTTAATTGATTATCACACTGAATTTTAGTTGGATGGTATAATGATTTATCTAGATCACCCAAAAGTTTTTTTAATCACAATGCTTGAGAAGTTGCTACTAAAGCTAAAACATATTCAGTTTCAGTGGTAGATAGGGCGACTATGGAATGTTTCTTGGATTGCCAAGAAATAGTCATGGTTCCCAAACTAAAAATGTATCTAGAGGTACTTTTGTAATCCTCTAGACATCCTCCCCAATCACTATTGTAATAACCAAAAATTTCAGTCTGACTAATCTTATTGTATTTTAGGCTTAAGTCAGTTATTCCTTTGAGATACCTCAATATTCTTTTGGCAGCACTTGAGTGTATGTGATTTGGTGCATGCATAAACCATGATAGTAAATGGACCGAATACACTATATCGGGTCTAGTTGCAGATGCATATAGCAAGCTTCTAATTAAGCTTCTGTATGTTTTTCTATTTACTAATCTTCCTTGGGTAGAAAGTAATTTTTGATTTACTTCTAAGGGAGTAAAGATGTGCTTACAATCTCTCATTCCAAAGTTTTTAAATATTGACTTTATATATGTGATTTGAGAGATGGACACACCACTTGTGTCTTGAGTTATTTCAAGTCCTAAAAATTGCCTTAGATTTCCTAAGTCTAACATTTCATACCTAGTCTCAATTTCTCTTATAAAATTATTTATTAATTTAGTTTTATTGCTTGTGAAAATAATATCATCCACATATATGGAGACAATTAAAATTCTAGATTTTTTATCTTTCTTAATGAAGAGTGTAGGCTCACTCTTACTTCTCTTGAATCATTGATTCAATAAGTAAGTATTTATTTGTTGATAGCAAGCATGAGGAGCTTGTTTCAACCCATATAAAACCTTATTTAGTCTATAAACACAATATTCACTCCCCTTTTTTACAAACCCAATGGGTTGCTCTATAGATTTCCTCCTTGAGTTTTCCATTCAAGAAGGCTAAATTTATATCGAGTTGGAATAAATTCCAACATTTCTGTCCATCTAAGGCTATTAGAAGCCTTACTATTTCTAACTTTGCTACTGGAGCAAAGATTTCATGGTGATCTGTTATGAGTTTTTGAGAGTAGTTATTGGCAACTAATCAAGCCTTATATATAGGCTAATTTGAGTAAGGTTTCATCTTAATCCTAAAGATCCATTTTACTCTTATACTGTGTTTATTTGGGGCAGGTCAACCAGAGTCCAAGTGTTATTCTTTTCAATGACAGACAATTTAGTCTACATTGCTTTTATTTAAAATTGATATTTTACCGCCTCTTCATAGTTGAGTGACTCAATTGAGGCATAATTACATCTTTGGTATATGTCTGATAAGTCTTTATGTTTAACAAAAGTATTTATTTTATTTGATTCAGATAAAACAGACATAGATTCAGAATTAGAAATATAGTCAGAACTAAATTCAGAAGTAGATTCATACATACATTCAGTAGCATATTTAGAAGTAGATTTAGAAGGGAATAGAAATTATACATTGGAGTGTTTATTAGTTTATTACTAGCTGTAACAATTTCATTACAGTCATTTTTAATTCCAGAATGGTTTTCTTAAAGGCTTTCACCCCATTTGCTATTTTTGTCAATTAATATGTCTCTACTCACTAGAAATGACTTAGTTTCTAGTAAATACAGTCTGTAACCATTGGATTGCAAATTGTATCCTATTAGAATGCACTTTAGACTCTTTGAGTCTAACTTAGTTATGTGGGTTTTTGGTATATGAGAGTAGCAAACACTCCTGAATATCCTTAAGTGTTTAACACTGGGTTTTCTACCAAGCTAGGCTTGCACTGGAGTAAGCTTGTCCAGTGCTTTAGTGAGACATCTATTGAGCAGATACACTGATGTGTTTACTGCTTCTGCCTAATATTTTTTTGGTAGACACTTCTCATTCAGAATTGACCTAACCACCTCCATTACTATTCTATTTTTGCTTTCCACAACTCCATTCTGTTGTGGTGAGTAGGCAGTGGTCAATTGCCTAATTATACCTTTTAATTCACAAAAATCAATGAATTTTTAAAAGAGGAATTTACCCCCTATGTTTGTTCTAAGTATTTTTACACTCAGTCCAGATTTTTTTTCGACTAGGGACAGGAGCTTCTTGAAGCATTCAAGTGATTTAGACTTGTACTTCAAGAAGAAAACATACATGTGCCTTGTACAATCATCGACAAACATCAAAAAATAGCTACTATTGTCTAATGACTGCACTGACATGGGTCTACATATATCAGCATGCATTAGTTCTAATGGTTCAGTGGCTCTCTAGGTAGAGTGCTTAAAAAAATATTTCCTAATTTTTTTTTCTCAGTGAGCATTCCTCATAAACAAAATTGGGTATGACAAGGTTTGAGGGCACTCCATTCACCGTATTTTTTTGAAAAATATTTTTTAGGCTTAAATAGTTTAAGTACCCAAACCTCATGTGCCAGAGAGAAGCTTCAGACTCAACATTCATGAATAATGCCTTGTCTGTTCTCTTAACAAATGTCTGTGGAAAACTTCTTCCACTTGATATTTTTACTGTCTATGAGGGCTGATCACTTTTGTAATCAAATATTTCACATGCATTGTTTTTGAACAATAGTCTATATCCTCTTTCAATTAATTGACCAATACTTAGTAAATTTTGGTCCAATGCTGAAACCAGAAGAACATCCTTTATAAATTTAATTCCATTGCAAGTGGGTACTGCCACTTTACCTTTGGCTTTTGCCTCAACTAAGTCACCATTACCTACTGGAAGTAAATCCACAAATATTTTATTGTCCCCAGACATATGATTTGAGCAACCACTTTCCAGAAACCAAGTGTTTGGTGAAGATGTCTCATCTATTTCATTTGCATAAAACAAATACTCTGTAGAGTGTACTTGCTCTGCAGAGCTAGCATTCTGTTTAGAAATGCTTTTACAATACTTTGAGTTATGCCAAACTTTTTATAGTTTAGGCATTGGTTTTGTTTTCGAAACCAACATTCTATTGTAGCGTGGTTTGAACTCTTCCATATATTGCAAAAGACATATGGGTCCTTATATGATTCAACTAAGAGTGTAGAAGAAGAAGAGCCAATTTTAATTTTGTTTTTATTTTAGATTTAGAACCATACCTTTGACATGGTCTTCTATTTCTTATTTCTCTGGGTTGAATATCATCTTTATTGGGCTTATTTTCCCATCTCTACTACATTGTAGTTTCTCCAGAGCCTTCTACCCTTTTTAACAGTCGACTTTCATAAGACTTTAGCGAGCTCAAGACTTGCCGAATGGTTAACTTCGAAAGATATTTGGTTTCCTCTATCACTGCCACAATGACATCAAATTTGTCAGGCATACAGATTAACAGTTTTTAAACCCGACGAGTCTCAGAGATATCTTCTCCATGAATTTTAAGTTGATTAACTATATCAAGGAACTGAGTTGAAAATCCAGTAAAAGAATCTGAGTTTTTAATGCTCAGATTCTCAAAGTCCTTTCTCAGGGAGTGTAGAAGAGCTCCTCGAGCCTTCTTATCTCCTTAATATTCATCAATTAGGAGGTCTCAAGCCTCTTTGGCTTGAGTACATCCAAGTAATCGAGAGAATATATCATTACTTACACCCTGTTGGATGAAAAGTATTGCTTTCGCATTTAACTTCCTCAGTTCTTTCTCTTGTAGTAATTCCTTACCCTCCAAAACAGAGGGATTCGGGGCCTTTTCATATCTAGAGACCATGATTTCCCATATATCTTGTGAGATAAATAGGGTTCGCATTTTAACAAGTCAATAATCAAAATTCTCACCATCAAACAAGGGAATAGAGATTGACCCCGAGTTTGATGAGGTTTGATTTTTGGAAAACATATTTGTTTGAAAAAACTTGAAAATTTTTGAACAGAAGTTTGGGGGTTTTGTAGGAAATATAATTTAAACACCATAAAACCTTCAGATCTTAGCAGATCTAGTCAAATCTGTGCTAGATCTAGTCAGATCTGTGCTAGATCCAAAGAAATCATTATAAATAAATTAAGGTTCAGAGATCGTCTATTCTGAAGAAATTAATTATGAACAACCGTTCAAAAATAATTTCAATCTCAAGTAGATATCAAAGCTCTGATACCAGATTGTTGTTTATTAACAACAAATCCTTGTTTTAACAAGGATTTCTAAGAATAGAGATGAACAGATGAAGAGAAATAGAAGAGAA
This sequence comes from Sapria himalayana, assembly GCA_029783825.1. NCBI lineage: Eukaryota > Viridiplantae > Streptophyta > Magnoliopsida > Malpighiales > Rafflesiaceae > Sapria > Sapria himalayana. Next base: position 33,153 of record JAREIK010009236.1, on the reverse strand, counting down.
GAAAAGAGCGCCGCGTAGAGAGAAAACCAAGCAAAATCAATAATGAAGATGTCCAGCTGACTTAGGTAAAAAAAATCAGAGTTTATATATTGGCTCTGATAATTGATAAAAGAAAAAATAAAGAGAAATACTTTACAGCTATTTACACGTGGATTTAATAAATATTCATTAAGGGTATAAGAGTAAATTCACATGAGGCCCAATCAACTATCATCATGAGCTCTAGGAGCTCATGATGATTATTGATTTGTTAAATAAACATTAAATATCAATTTTAATGCGGAAGATGAAATGTCAAGAGTCAGTAGATACTTTTACGAGTGGTAATGATTTTGATTTTCAGTTTTAGAAGGACAAACTATACCCTATAAATAAATCATTGTATTGCTTGTAAGAATATAAAATAAAATAAAAAATCTCTCTTCAGAAATAATTCTCAGTTTTAGTTTGCAGCCAACAATTTTTTTTACAACTTGGTATCGAAGGGATGTGGAATATAATCAATAATATTTCGCTACCCTGATTAACGAAGGTGAACTACGAGAATTGGAGCATCCAAATGAAATCTCTTCTCTATTCTATGGATTATTGGGAGGTGGTTCAAGAAGGTTTCGAAGAACCAGAATCTACCAAAGGATATACAGCAGCTCAAAATAAGGCATTGAAAGAAATGCGATCAAAAGATAAGACGTCATTGTACATGCTGTTTCGAGCTGTTGATGATTCGGGCTTTGAAAAGATTGCAAGTGCAAAAACTACAAAAGAAGTGTGGGACATATTGGAGACTGCGTACAAAAGAGCCGACCGAGTTAAACAAGTTCACCTTCAAACTATTCGTAATGAGTTGGAAGGCAAGAAGATGAAGGAGTCAGAAGGTGTATCCGATTACATCACACATGTTCAAACAATGGTGAATCAACTCAACAGAGATGGAGAAAAATTATCCGATGCGTGGGTCGTGGAAAATATTCTGAAGTCATTAACTGACAATTTCGAGAATGTGGTATATGCCTTAGAAGAGTCAAAAGATGTAGCAATGTTCATGGTCGACGAGCTTGCCGGTTCCAATGTATCATTCAATGATGAAAAGATATTATGTTCTCAAAACTTTCGAGGTAAATGGCGTGGTCGAGGAAATAGTCATGGTGGAAAAAGCCGCAGTCAAGAAGGATATCATGAGGATAAGGGGTAATCAAACCAACAAAATTAGTGTGGGAGAGGATGCAGTCGTGAAAGAGGCGGTCGGTCAAATTATTCCAACTTCGAGTGCTATAAGTGTGACAAATATGGTTACTATGCGAAGGATTGTAATTCTGATAAATGTTACAAATGTGGAAAGGTGGGTCATTTTGTAAAAGAATATCAAGTCGAGAAAAAGATGGAAGAGACAACCAACCTAGCCATGGAAGATGAGATAGAAGAAGGCTTTCTTTTAATGGCATATAACAAGTTAACACTAACAACGTCACAGTATGGTACTTCGACACGGCTACAAGTAACCATATGTGTGGGCATGAGCATTGTTTCAAAGAGATGAGAAAGGTTGAAGCTGTATCTGTTTCATTGGAGATGACTCGGAGGTTAAGGTAAAAGGCCAAGGTATGATTTATTATATACAAAAGGATGGTTTCATTGGGTCAATCCAAGATGTGTATTACGTACCAGACCTCAAGAGCAACATTTTAAGTATGGGGCAACTCATAAAGAAAGGTTATATAATTTTTATGAAAGACCGGATATTACTATTGAGAGACAAGCAATGACGTTCAGTCGAACAAGTTGAAATGGGAAGAAATCGGATGGATAAACTGAATTTGAAAAATGTACGAGAAAAATATTTGCAAGTCAACGTAGAAGACAAGGCGTCACTGTGACATCTCCATTTTAGTCACCTACATCATGAAGGCCTAAACAAGTTGGTAAATAAGAACATGGTGCACGGACTACAGGACATGGAATACAAGAGAAAATTTTGTGAAGAATGTGTGCTCAGAAAGCATGCAAGAATGTCATTTCAAAAGAAGGCAGAATATCGGGCTAAGTAACCTCTCGAGTTGGTTCATTCCGACATATGTGGACCAATCACCCCTGGATCTTTCAGCGGCAAAATGTATTTCATTTCCTTTATTGATGATTTCTCATGAATAAATTAGGTTTATTTTCTGAAAGAAAAATCTGAGGCGTGTGAGGTGTTCAAAAAATTTGAAGTGCTGGTGGAAAAGACAACCAGTAGATATATCAAATCTGCACGATCCAATAGAGATGGCGAATATACTTTGATAGTTTTCATGGAGTATTATGAGGAGCAAAGCATAAGATGATTTCTAATCACATCGTACTCTCCACAGCAAAATAGTGTGGCCGAGAGGAAGAACCGGACCTTTCTCGACATGATTTGTTCAATGCTCAAAAGCAAGAAAATGCGGAAGGAATTTTGGGCGGAAGCTGTGCAATGCACCGTCTATGTTCAAAATTGGTGTCTACATGCGAAGTTGTATGATTAAACATCACAAGAGACCTGGAGCGGACAAAAACCGATAGTCTCCCATCCCAAAATATTTGGCAGTTTGGCCTACGCACACGTAGAGGTGTCAACCGGGATGGGCCGGCCCTACATGAAATTTTCTCGTACCTGGGCCCGTGCCGTGCCCTAGTAAGGCACAATTCATGCCGTGCTAGGCCGAGGCCAACTGAGCCCCATGCCATGCCTGACCTGGCATGGTTCGGTGGCCCATGGCACGACCCGTCGACATGGGTCAGGATCACATGCAGACCCGCACCCGCAGTCCTGGGCTCCCTGCTTTCCCCACCCTCAAGAGTCACGAGTCACAGCTCACCCTCGTCCCCCAGTGACTCGAGTCTAGCTTCCCGCACAAAAAGACCGTGGGTTGGGTGCAATCAGACCCGACCCGTGGTCCCGCCCGACCCGACCAGATTTACCCCCCCCCCCCCCCCCTCCCCCAATGGGCAAAAAAAAATTTAAAATGTAGCCGTGGATCTCGCTTCCAATGGCTAGGGGGCAGAATCCGACGGTCCTCATGATTATGCCCCCTAAAATATTAAAAAAAATTAAAAAAAACAAAAAAATACTTTTTAAAAAAATTATTTTCATTAATTTATAAAATCCTCCCCATCTCTCTATAATATTTATGTTTTTCATAAATATTTATTCTCTCAAATCTCACATTTTCATTCTCTCAAAACTCTTGCTCATCTCTATCGAAACTCGACATTTCGTCATTTGGCTCGGCTTTTCGGGAATCTCAACTCGGGTTTGTTATTTTGAGCTAGACTATGGTGCACCATGCACGTGATCGACCTCATTGCTTTATCGGGTAATTTATTTTAAGTTTTTTTTACTTTCTCTCTCTCAGTCTCTCTCTAGCCTCTCTCACAGTCTCTCTCTAGCCTCTCTCTCTAGTCCTAAAATAGTTAAATCTAAAATCTATCATCTAGTCTCTACATAAGTGTATTGTTTAATAAAAATTCTAAAAAATGATTAATACTAATGAAATATATTTAAATTTAAAAAATGAAAATCTTACACAGAGGTCTAAGGCTGCTGAAATTTTGGTTTCTCCAGTCGTCTCAACCCAAACATCTAAAAAATAAAAACTAAGAGGACTTATGTAGTTTGGACTCATTTTAATATAATAAAATAAAAAAATATTAGGAGTGAGGAAGAAGAAATGACATAGTGCAAATATTGTATGAGAAATTTAACTTGTAAAAGTTTGTTTGGGACTGAGTACCTTAAGAGGCATGTCGAATTATGTACCAAAATTATGCTTTATTAGATCATAGGCAAATCCAACTTAGCACTATATTTTTTGAGACCGGATTGAGTTCAGTCTCAAAGTTTACTCCCTTCATATACTTCAGTGAGTTGGGTAGAGACGGCATGGCTAGACTTATCACATTGATGGGTCTTCCAATCAGATTTTCGGAAGATCCAAGGGTAGTGGGCATCATGCAGACATATTTTCAGCCTGCTTATCATAGGATTCCTATGTCCACATCTAGGAATGATATACTAAAATTGTATAAGTTAGAAAAACAAAAAATAATTAATGAATTTATGGCATATAGTGGAGTGGTGTCCATGACGCCCGATATCTAGACAAGTCACGATGAATCATCTTATGCATGTCTCACCAGCCACTATTTAGATTCTAACTAGACAATGAATAAAAAAATTTTAGGATTCTCTGAGATTCTCTATCCTCATGATCGCCTGACCATTTTTGAGCGTATGATTAAAATCTTTAGGGAATATAAAATTCAAAATAAAATTTTTAGTATCACATTCGATAACACATCTAATAATGAAGTAGCAATTAATATGCTTGTTAGGAATATTAGAGACGCACCATTAGGAGAGATCTTTCATGTCAGATGCATGTGTCACGTGATTAACCTGATTGTTCAAGTGGGTATGAAGGTGTGTTCCTCACGTTGGATAATATACGTAATGCACTAAAATATATTCACACTCCTCACAAACAACAAGAGTTTGGTAGTCTCTGTTTATCTGTGAATCTTAAGAAGAAGAAATTCCAATCAGATGTGAGACACCATTGGAATTACACGTACTTGATGTTAAAGTCATGTGTTGGATACGAACACGTGATATCCGACTACGTCAATAGTAAGAGGAACGAACTTATTATTGATGATACTGACTGGGCATTAGGAATTTCATTTATAAAATTCCTGATGATTTTTTATGACACGACGAACATGTATTCGTCGGTTTATATGCCCACGACTTGCATTGCACTCCGGTGCATATGCAATATTAGTAGCATATTTAGGAAGTATCGAGCTGACCCGACACTTAACCATATGGTTGTAGAGATGGAAACCAAGTACTTGAAGTACTGGTCTACCGTTTCATCTCTTTATTGTCTCGCTGCATGCATGGACCCTATGGTTAAGGTGGAAGGGGTAGAAAACACCATGACTTACATTTCCTAGTGCATTAACCTGGAAGAGCCACCTGAATGGTTCATTCACGAGAAGTTGACTGACCTATTCACATACTATGATACTAGGTATGGTGGTAGTAGTAGTGAGACTGTGATTACGGACATTGATACCTTGTTCGGAGATGAAAATTTTTCCATTCAGCTAGTGAGGGGGAAACGTAAGGGTGGACCATCACATAGGAGTGAGCTTTCTCGGTACTTCGATACCGATTACTGCTCAATCCTATCACTTTCTGATACTAAGAATCTTGATATATTACAGTGGTGGAAATCATATGAGTCGACCTTTCCCATGCCATCTAGGATGACACTGGATCTACTGACTCCTTCGGTGTCGAGGGTAGCATCGGAGTCTATTTTTTATGTTGCAGTGAACGTGATTTCGGATAGGAGATCGAGATTATGTCCATATATTATTGAGGCCTTGGCTTGTTTGAAGGATTGAGAGGATTTGAGGTTTAGCATCCATGATCGTACTGGAGCTGGGACTGGGACTGCATCTGCATCCACTATGAAAGCGGATGAATTGATTGCTGATGATGATGATCCATGTGATAGTGATCTTGATGTTGCGGTTGATATTGCTCATGATATACTGATTGACGATTGATGATGATCCAATGCTTTTTGATTTTGATATTTTGTTTTTTATTGAGTGTACGCTTTATTTTTACATTACGTTGAGACTTAAAACTTGTATTTGTTTGGTTCGGTATCTATTGGCTGATTGGTTATTTTTCATTTGGTTTGCTTTTGTTTTTTTGACTTTGTAATTTTTTTTAATGAAATTTTTTGTTTAATTTATTTTTTTGTTTAAAATTTTCATTTAAAAATTAAAACTCTATAATTTAATATTTTAATTCTAATAAATTATAATCTAAATATATTTTAAATTATAAAAAAAATTTAAACTCTATTAATATTTTCAAGTTACAAAATATTAATAATTGTCAAAATTCCAATTTTAATATTAAACTTTATAATTTATTTATATTATATTTTTAATAAAAAAATTTAAACTTTGTAATTTATTAAAATTTTAACAATTTTCATTTTATAAATTTAATATATTATACATTATTTATATATAATATAATATATATTTTATTTAAACTAAAATATAAAACTGTAAAAGTTTCTTGAAAAAAAAATTTTTAGACCAGGCCCATATGGCCTGGTTTGGCCCGTATGTCCTAGTTTTGCCAGTACGGCCTGGTTTCGCCTGTACGGCCTGGTTTGGCCCGGCGCGAAAGCACGATTGTGCTCTAAAAAAACAAGCCCGGCCCAACCTTTTTGACACCTCTAACTATACTAAATTATAATTATTTTATATATTACTCTACCTTTATAAATTTTGAGAAATTCTTTTTAATTAGTTTATTTAATATTTTAGATTACCAAAATTGGATATATAAAACATCTCATTGAAAAACATTATATTTTTAATTGTGGTAATTATGATTTTGTGCATTACTCATAAATAATTGAAAAAACATAACCCAACATTCAATATCTAAAAAAAGTGCACTAAACTTTTTACAAATTGAATTTTGGTGCACTTAAATATAATAATTCTAAACCATCCTTATTATTCCTCCTCTTCCCCTCTCCAAGGATCTCACTAGAGCTCCACAAGCTCCAACGAGGAGCTCCACGAGCTCATTCCGATGGAGCTCCACGAGCTCATTCCTGTTGTTTTAGAACAACAATTCCTTGTTAAAACAAGGAATTCTTAAGAACTATAAGCACAGAACAGAGAAGATGAGTAGAAGAGAAGAGAGGAAGAAGAAAAGTCGCGCAGCAGCAGGAAACCAATTATCAATCAAAAAATATGTTCGGCAGACTAGGTCAAGAAAAATGAGAAGTTTTTATATCACTTCTAATAATTGAAATAAAAGAAATAATAAAAAAAAACTTTACAGCAATAAATCAATAAACGCTCATTAAGGGCTTAGTAGTCTTTTTACTCTAAGCCCGCTTAACTTAAACGAACAGCCCGTCAACAGTCCCCCCCATTCGAAGTAGTTGAGATCAGACCAACCTTTTCTCTCAAGTATACCAGCTTTTCTCTAGGCAGGGACTTCATAAATATATCGGCCACTTGTTCTTCGGTCCTGCAAAAAACCAATTTAACTTCATTAGATTCAATTGCATCCTTAATGAAGTGATATTTTAAACTTATGTGTTTAGTTCGACTATGCATTACCATATCACTCGCAATAGATATAGTCGATTGATTATCACAATGAATTTTTATTGGATATTTTCGAGATTTATCTAAGTCGTCCAAAAGCTTTCTAAGCCATAATGCTTGGGAGTAGAGGTGTCAAAAGTGCCGGGCCGGCCCTGCCCTGCACGAGGCACGGCACGTTCTTAAACCGTGCCCAGGTTAAGATCTTCGCGAGCCGTGCCGTGCCTGGCCAGGCACGGCACGCCGGCACGGGTCCATCCCGTGCCGGTTCACGCAGGCACGCGTGGCACTGGCGGCGTGCCACGCGTGCCGTGGCGTGAGTCGTGAGTCACGACTCACGCCTTGTGACCCATCCGGCCAGGCTGCCCCCCCCCCCCCCCCCCCCCCCCGGTAAAAAGACCACGGGTCGGGTCCAAACAGACCCGACCCACGGTCTTTTCTGCCGAAACCCGATTCCCGACGCCCATAGACCCGATCCGAGCAATTCCAACGGCAAAAAAAAAAATTTCAAACTTGAGCGATTTTCAGCCCTTGGATTCACCTCCAACGGCTAGGGGGCAGAATCCAACGGTCCTCGTGATTCTGCCCCTTAAAAATCATAAAAAAATTCAAAAAATTAATAAAAAAATATCTTTTTTTATTAAAAAAAACAATCTTTAGCCTATAAATTCTACCCCCCTCCCTATAACATTTATGTTTTTCAAAAACATAAAACCTCTCAATACTTTCTCTCTCTTACATAAACCGTGCATCTCTCTCTCGGGCCTCGTGATTTTGATTTCGGCTTCGATTTTCGTGAAACTCAACTTGAGTTTTGAACATCAGAGCTTCCTGCGGTGCACCTTGCATGTGACTGACCTCATTGCTTTTACCGGGTAATATATTTACGTTTTTTTGTACTTTCTCTCTCTAAAGCTTCTCTCTAGAAAAACTTACGAAAAATAAAAAATGACAAATACACCTAACACGTATTTAAATTTGGAAAATGAAAATGTTAGTGTTACACAGACGTCTGTGGCTCCTGAAACTTTGGTTTCTCCTGTCGTCTCAGCCCAAAGTTCTAAAAAACAAAAAACTAGGAGGACTTCTGTAATTTGGACACATTTTAAAATCATAACACAAGTAGATGTTAGGGGTGAGGAACATGAAATGGCACAGTACAAATATTGTATGAGACTTTTAACATGCAAGAGTACATGTGGGACTGGGCACCTCAAGAGGCATGCTGAAATATGCTCCAAAAAACTTGGACCCTTAGATCCTAGGCAAACCCAACTTGGCACTACATTTTTTGAGACTAGATCGAGTTCAGTCTCAAAGTTTACTCCCTTCGTATACTCCAGCGAGTTGGGTAGGGACGGCATGGCCAGGCTCATCACATTGATGGGTCTTCCGATCAGATTTTCGGAAGATCCGAGGGTAGTGCGTATCATGCAGACTTATTTTCAGCCATTCTATCGTAGGATTCCTAGGTCCACATCTAGGAGTGACATACTAAAGATATATAAGTTAGAAAAACAAAAAATAATTAAGGAATTTTTGGCATTTAGTGGAGTGGTGTCCGTGACGTCCGATATATGGACATGCCACGATGATTCTTCTTATGCATGTCTCACGAGTCATTATGTAGATTCTAACTGGATAATCAATAAAAAATATTAGGATTCACTGAGATTCTTCATCCTCATGATGGCCCGGCCATTTTTGAGTGTATGATGAAAATATTTAGGGAATATAAAATTCAAAATAAAATTTTTAGTGTCACTTTCGATAATGCTGCGAATAATGGAGTAGCGATCAATATGTTTGTTAGGAATATTAGAGACTCACCATTAGTAGAGATCTTTCATGTCAGATGCATGTGTCATGTTATTAACCTGATAGTTCAAGCGGGTATGAAGAGATGTTCCCCCGCGTTGGAAAATATACACAATGCACTCAAGTATATTCGCACTCCTCGCAGACTACAAGAGTTTGGTAATCTCTGTTTGTCTGCGAATCTTAAGAAGAAGAAATTCCAATCAGATGTGAGACATCGTTGGAATTACACGTACCTGATGTTGGAATCATGTGTTGGATACGAACACGTGATATCCGACTACGTCAATAGTAAGAGTGGCGAACTTATTATTGACGACACTGACTGGGCTTCAAGAATTTCATAAATGAAATTCCTGAAGACATTTTATGACACGACGAACATGTGTTCGTCGGTGTATACGCCCACCACTTACATTGCACTCCGTTGCATATGCAACATTAGTAGCATGTTTAGGAAGTATCGAGCAGACCCGACGCTTAGCCATATGGTTGCAGAGATGGAGACCAAGTACATGAAGTACTGGTCCACCATTCCATCTCTTTATTGCCTCGCAGCATGCATGGACCCTAGGGCTAAGGTGGAAGGGGTTGAAAACACCCTGACTTTCATTTCCTCGTGCATGAACCTGGAAGAGCCACCTGAAGGGTTCATTTACGAGAAGTTGACAGACTTGTTCACATACTACGATACTAGGTATGGTGGTGGTGGTGGTGAGACTGTGAGTACGGACACTGATACCTTGTTCGGAGATGACGATTATTCCATTAACCTAGCGAGGGGGAAACGTAGGGGTGGACCTTCACATAGGAGCGAACTGTCTCGGTACTTAGATACCGATTACTGCTCAATCCTATCACCTTCTGAAATAAGAATCTTAATTTATTATAGTGGTGGAAATCATATGAGTCCGCCTATCCTGTGCTATCTAGGATGGCACGGGATCTACTGACTCCTCCGGTGTCGAGCGTAGCATCGGAGTCTGCTTTTTCTGTTGCAGTGAACGTGATTTCGGATAGGAGATCGAGATTACGTCCAGATATAGTTGAGGCCTTGGCATGTTTGAAGGATTGGGAGGAATCGAGATTTAGCATCAGTGATCCTGCTGAAGCTGGGACTGTGACAGACACTACAGTCGTATCCACATCCACTACAATGGCGGAGTAGCTGATTGCCGATGATGATGATCCATATGATACTGATCTTGATGTTGCGGCTGATGATTCTCATGATATGCCGCTTGACGATTGATGCTCATCTGCTCTTTTTTTTCGATGTTTTTTTATTTATTTTATTTATACGCTTTATTTGTACTTTGTAGTTTGTATCATACGTTGTGTTGAAACTTATACTTGTTTTGTTCTGACTATTGGTTTCAAAAGCATGAATGGTAATTTTACATTTGTGTAGTTTAATTTTTTTTTAATTATAATTTTTACTAACTTAATGTATTTATTTATTATTTTACGATTTAAATTTTATTTTAAAATTTAATAACATTAAATTTTAATATATAATTAATAAATTAAAATAATAAAAAAAGCTAAACTTAATTGAAAAAAAAAAAAATTTTTTCTAATTTTTGTTTGTTTTATTTAATTTTAAATGTTATAATTTTTTAAAAAAATTATATTTTTTAATTATTACTAATACTCTAAAGTCTATACAGTAACTTAATAAAAAAATTTACAATTAAAAAAAAAAAATTTCTAATCTGCCATTTTGGCATTTTTAGCCCGTGCTGGTGCTGGCGGCTGGCCTCCCGGGACCCGGACCCCGGTTGACCTGGTCCCGCGTTGCGATGCAGCTCCCACCCCGCCTGCCCTGCCGGTGCCGTGCTGCCTGGCCTGGCCAGTATTGGCAAGGCGTGCCGGAGCGGGCCGGGCACGGCACGGTAGCACGACCGTGCTTGTGAAAAAAGGGTCGTGCCGTGCTGGGCCGGCCCGTTTGACACCTCTACTTGGGAGGTTGCAACTGAAGATGAAACATATTCAGCTTTAGTAGTGGATAGGGCTACGGTTGATTGTTTCTTGGACTGCCAAGAAACAGCCACAGTTCCTAAGTTAAACACATATCCAGAGGTACTTTTGTAATCCTCTGGATTTCCTCCCCAAACACTATCATAGTAACCAATAATTTTTGTATAGTTAATTTTGTGATATTTCAGACCTAGATTAATTGTACCTTTAAGATACCTCAATATCCTTTTGGCAGCACTTAAATGTATGTGATTTGGACAATACATAAATCGTGACAGCAAGTGAAGAGAGTATACAATATCAGGTCTGGTTGCTGATGCATACGACAAGCTTCCAATTAAGCTTCTGTATGTCTTTTCATTCACAGGTTTTCCTTGAGCTGAAAGTAATTTTTGGTTTACTTCCAAGGGGGTAGATATAGGCTTGCAGTCACTTATTCCAAAACTTTTCAGTAATAGTTTAATATTTGTAACTTGAGAAATGGACACACCACTTGTGTCTTGAATTATTTCAAGTCCTAAGAATTGTTTTAAATTTCCTAGGTCCGACATCTCATACTTAGTTTCCATTTCTCTCCTAAAGTTATTTATTAATTCAATTTTATTGCTTGTAAAAATAATATCATCTACATATAAAGAGACAATTAAAATTCCAGAATGCTTATCTCTTTTAATATAGAGTGTAGGCTCACTCTTACTTCTGCTGAATCCTTGATTCAGAAAGTATGAGTTAATTTGTTGATACCAAACACGAGGAGCTTGTTTCAACCCATACAAAGCCTTATTTAATCTATAAACACAGTGTTCACTCCCTTTTTTTACAAACCCAGGGGGTTGTTCTACATAGATTTTTTCTTTAAGTTTTCCATTTAGAAAGGATGACTTTATGTCTAATTGGAATAAATTCCAGCATTTCTATCTAGCTAAGGCTATTAAAAGCCTTATGGTTTCTAACCTTGCTACTGGAGCAAAGGTTTCATGGTAGTCTATTCCGGGTTTATGTGAGTAGCCTTTAGCTACCAATCGAGCCTTGTATACAGGCTGATTTGAATTTGATTTAGTCTTAATCCTATAAATCCATTTAACACCTATGCTGTGTTTATTCTGGGGTAAGTCCACTAAAGTCCAAGTGTTATTTTTTTCAATGATAGACATTTCTATCTGCATTGCTTTAAACTAGAATTGATGTTTTACAGCCTTTTCATAGTTGAGTGACTCAACTGAGGCGTAATTACATCTCTGATAAATATCCGTCAAATCTTTATATTTAACAGGAATTATTTTATTTGGTTCAGTAACAGATTCAGAATTAGGTGAGGAACGATAACTATATTCAGAAATAGATTTAGACTTGCATTCAGAAGAAGAATCAGAAGAAAACTCAGAAGAAAAATCAGAGAGTGAGCTGAAATCATACCCTGGAATGCTTATTAATTTATTGCTAGTTGCAGCAGCTTCTGTGCAACCATTTTTAGTTCCAGAGTTTGCTTCATTCAAACTTTCAACCCACTTACTATTTTCATCAATTAAAATGTCTCTACTCACCAGAAATGACTTAGTTTCTGGTGAATACAACCTGTAACCCTTGGATTGCAGACTGTATCCAACTAAAATGTACTTTAGACTCTTTGAGTCTAGTTTGGTTCTTTGTGCACTTGGTATATGGGAGTAACAAACACTCTCGAATACCCTTAAATGTTTGACATTATGTTTCCTTCCAGTCCAGGCTTGCACTGGAGTAAGGTTTTCCAGTGCTTTGGTAGGGCACCTATTGAGTAGATACACTGATGTGTTCACTGCCTCTGCCCAAAAGGTTTTTGGTAAGCCTTTCTCATTAAGAAGTGATCTGGCCATTTCCATTACAGTTCTGTTTTTTCTCTCCACAACTCCATTTTGTTGTGGTGAGTATGCAGTGGTCAGCTGCCTAGCTATTCCTTTAAATTCACTGAAATTTGTGAATTTTTGAGAGAGGAATTCACCTCCTCTATCTGTTCTAAGTGTTTTTACACTTAGTCCAGATTATCTTTCGACAAGTGATATGAGTTTCTTGAAGCATTCAAGTGCCTCAGACTTGTGCTTCAAGAAGAAGACCCATATGTGTCTTGTGCAATCATCAATAAACAGTAAGAAGTAACTACTGTTACCTAGTGATTTCACTGACATAGGACTACATATGTCAGCATGCAGTAGTTCTAAGGATTTGGAAGCTTTCCAGGCAGAGTGCTTTGGAAAACTCTTTCTGGTTTGTTTTCCCAGTGAACACTCTTCACAGACAGATGTAGGTATTACAAGGTTTGAAGGCACTCCTTTTACAAAATTATTTTGAAAAATGTTTTTTAGGTCTAAATAATTTAAACGCCCAAACCTTCTGTGCCAGAGAGAAGCTACAGATTGGACATTCATAGATAATGCCCTATCTATTTTCTCAGCAAATGTCAGTGGAAAACTTCTTCCACTTGACATCTTTACTGTCCATGAGGGTTGATCACTCCCATGATCAAAAATTTCACACACATTATTCTCAAATGACAGTTTATAACCCTTTTCAATTAACTGGCCAACACTTAATAAATTCTGGTCCAAGGCAGGAACCAGAAGTACATCTTTTATGAATTTCGTTCCAGAGCAGGTGGGTACTGCCACTCTGCCCTTGGCTTGCGCCTGAACTAATTCACCATTGCACAGTTTGACTTGTGATTTTACCACTGGAAGTAAATCCACAAATATTTCCTTATTTCCAGACATGTGGTTTGAGCAACCACTGTCCAGAAACCAGGTATTTATCGAATGTATATTTTCTGTATCATTTGCATAAAACAGATGTTCTACAGAGGCTACTCGCTATGTAAAATCAGCATTCTGTTTGAAGATGCTTTTACAGTTCTTCGAATTATGATCAAACCTTTTACAGTTTTGGCATTGATTCTGTTTTCAAAACCAACACTCAGTCACAGTGTGGTTTAATCTCTTGCATATATTGTGTTGGGCAATCGCGCTTCCACGGGTAGTGAGATAAAGAACAGTTAACAATAGAAAACACAGAAACAAGCAATATATATATATATCCCAATCCACAAGCATCCACGACAGAATCAAAACGAGAAATCAACACAGCAAATAACGTGGTTCGCTAGTCGCTCAGTACGACTAGCTACCTCCACCAGAAAATGCTTATGCATTAAAGATTAAAACCAAGAAATAACGCCTTACAGTATGCAACATTCGGCAGTCGTGAAATCGCGCAGAGAGAGAGAGGAGAACGAAGATAAACAGTTCAACCGGGTCAAAAAACAGCCGCCCGAAAAATAAATACAAATCATTTTATACAAAAAATAAAGAGCCGGTTCATTTAACCGAAGCGGGTCGGATCATGGACCGGGCCAGGCTCTGCTCCAAAAATTTTGGGATCTCCGTTATTGTGCTACTGCTGCATCCCCGGGCTTTTAATATTTCCTTTCCTGCATTTACATGAAAATATTAAAACAGATTATTAAGTTAAAACAAATTACATATACAACATATTGCAAGAGATAGATTGGTCTTTAGGTGAGTTATTAGAGAGAGTAGAAGAAGAGCCTGTTTTAATTTTATTTTTGTTTTTATTTTTAAACTCATACCTTTGACTGCTTCTCTTACTCCTCATGTCTCTGGATTGATTTTCGGCCTTGTTGGAATTTTCTTGCCATCTTGACTGCATTGTAGTTTCTCCAGAACTTTCTGCCCTCTTCAATAATTGGTTTTTGTATGATTTTAATGAACTCAGAACTTGCTGGATTGACAACTTTGATAAATCCTTGGTTTCCTCTATCACTGCCTCAATGGCATCAAATTTATCAGACATACAGATCAGTAATTTCTCAACTAATCGAGTCTCAGATATGTCTTCTCCATGAATCTTAAGTTGATTAACTATATCAAGGAACTGAGTTGAAAACTTAGTAAGAGAATCTAAGTTTTTCATACTCAGATTCTCGAAATCTTTTCTCAAGGAGTGCAGAAGAGCTCCTCGAGCCTTCTTATCTCCTTGGTATTCCTTGATTAGGAGGTCCCAAGCCTCCTTGGCTTAAGTACAGCCAAGCAATCGGGGAAATATTGCATTACTTACACCATGTTGGATGAAAAGTAATGCTTTGGCATTTAATTTTCGTAATTTCTTTTCTTGTAATAAATCTTTACCTTCCAGAATAGAGAAATTTGGGGCTTCTACATATCCAGAAACCACAATTTCCCATATATATTGGGAGATAAATAATGTTCGCATTTTAACAAGCAGTAATCAAAATTTTCACCATCAAACAAGGGAATATGAATCGAACCCGAGTTTGATGAGTTTTGAGCTTTTGAAAACATAATAATTTTAAAGAACAACTTGAAAATTTTGAACAGAATGTTAGGGTTTTGTAAAAAAATAGGTTTTAAAAACCACAAAACCTTTAGATCTTAGTAGATCTGGTCAGATCTATGCTGGATCTTAAGAAATTTGTGAAAATAATTAGGTTGTTCAGAGAACGCCTAATCTGGAGAAATTAGATTTGAATAATATTCAAAAATAATCTCGATCTCAGTTAGGAATCGAGGCTCTGATACCAGAATGTTATTTTAGAACAACAATTCCTTGTTAAAACAAGGAATTCTTAAGAACTATAAGCACAAAACAGAGAAGATGAGTAGAAGAGAAGAGAGGAAGAAGAAAAGTCACGCAGCAGCAGGAAACTAATTATCAATCAAAAATATGTTCAGTAGACTAGGTCAAGAAAAATGAGAAGTTTTTATATCACTTCTAATAATTGAAATAAAAGAAATAATAAAAAAAAACTTTACAGCAATAAATCAATAAATGCTCATTAAGGGCTTAGTAGTCTTTTTACTCTAAGCCCGCTCAACTTAAATGAACAGCCCGTCAACAATTCCGATGGAGCTCCACGAGCTCATTCTGATGGAGCTCCCCGAGCTCCCTGGAGAGGGGCGAGGGCGAGAGGGGTTAGGGGAGAGATGTCATGGGTGAAGGGAGAGAGTTGATGAGAGAGGGGCGACGAGAAAGGAGAGATAAGAGAGGGACGACAAGAAAAAGGCAAAAAAAGAAAGCGACGAAACTATAACTCATGATGATGAGATCCTGGAAGCTCTAGGACTCGGAGTTCATCTCCAAAGAGCTCCGAGTTCCTAGAAGCTCAAAGTTCCAGGAGATCATCACAAGCTCCTCGGTGAAGCCCCAGCAAGCTCTCTCCTCTATGGCGAGTTTTT
The DNA here is from genome assembly GCA_029783825.1 of Sapria himalayana. Classification (NCBI taxonomy): domain Eukaryota; kingdom Viridiplantae; phylum Streptophyta; class Magnoliopsida; order Malpighiales; family Rafflesiaceae; genus Sapria; species Sapria himalayana. The sequence continues at coordinate 16,933 of JAREIK010009236.1, read as the reverse complement.
TTTTTTTGTTTAGTTAGGTTATTTAGTTTAAAAAAAAGTTTAATTTCGTATTATCATTTATTAGTGCTCAAAACTTAATTATTTTAGAATTTGGGTAACTATTTTTAAATATTTAAATTTAAGTTGTTTTTATATTATTTTTGGATTGGTGAACCAAAACATTAATAACTTTACAACTTGCATTAAAGCCCACAACTCCAAAGTCTAAAGAAAACACGAAACCGTCCAAATTCAGAAAGGAAAATCATCAGTTGGTGGTTTTGGAAACTTCTAAACATAAACTACTATCAACATCTACACTCAAAAAACAAAATATGTTCCCATTCACTCTGTGTAAGGAGTCGAAGCAGGTGGCTAGTCCAGTTCGATCAGGGTAGTGGGCTAGCATTACGATTTAGCCACCTCTGCTTCAGGAATCAACAATTCTTAAGGTTTCTCTTAACAACCACCTCTGCATCAGGCCTTACTCCACGAGAAATGAACTCCGTCGTCGTTCTAATGACATGCCCCCCGGTTCACCCATACCTTGTCCAACAGCTCGAGTCCCGATTCACACTCCACAATCTCCACGCCATTTCCGACAAGACCCACTTCTTCAATTTACACAAGCATTCAATTCGTGCTGTGGTGGGAAACTCCATTGTCGGGTTGGATGCGCATCTCATCGACCAGCTTCCGAGGCTCGAGATCATGGCTAGCTATAGTGTCGGGCTAGACAAGATCGATCTGGACAAGTGCAGGGAGAGAGGGATCAGAGTGACCAACACGCCGGACGTTCTTACCGACGACGTCGCCGATCTTGCAGTGGGACTCATGTTGACGGTGACGAGGAGATTGTGTGCCTGCGATCGATATGTGAGAAGTGGGTCCTGGAAAAACTGCGATTACCAGCTGACAACCAAGGTTTGGTTTATAACTTGTTACCGTATCATATCATCTGTCTGTTTTGCTTATATATTTCTTAAATATCTACGATGGTTGTTGCGGCAGATTTTTATGAAGCATTTATTACCCGCAAACTCTCTTAGATTTAAATAATGCTTATATTATTTATAGTTCTGTCTGCATATGCCATATGCTCTTGATACGTATCAATTAATAAAGCCCAACATGGGAACTTTATTTCTGCATTTTCTAAATTTCCAAACAAATTTAATGATACTTTTAAAATTCAATTTTAGAAAACATATTCTTCATCATGGAACGAAGCTAATTTATCATAAAAATATTCTAATTATTTTTTTTAATATAAATGCTATTTTTATTTATAAAGAACTTAATTACTAAGTTATTTTTTATAGATGTTGGAGTATTTGAGATCGTCAGTCCAAATATATATATATTTAAAAGCATTTCACCCTTGTTTTTATATGATATAATTAATTAATTAATTTTTTTTTTTTGCAGTTTTAATTCTGACCATTTTTATTAAATAAATTTTCATGGTTTTTTCTGTCATTTTAAGCAGCCTTAGGATAGTTTATGTTTATATCCAATCTAATAATTGTGCATTTATGTGCAAGAACACAGTTGATAATGTTGATCTTCAGTCATATAGAGTATGTGTTTCTGCATAAACAGTACCAAAGTTTGGTTGAACAAAGTTAATTATGAAACAAATTAGACAGTTTGTGCATGGATAAAATCTTGAGTAACAGGTTTCATGAGGGAAACTTTATCAATCACCTTTCACAATTCAATCACTTATGTAATATACTTAAGAATTTTGAAGTTAAGATGGAATAATATGATATGAAACTTTAATGGGTATGATCAACTCTAGATTTTTATAACTATCTTTGCATAATATTTTTATATGAAAATTTCAGAAAGGAGACTGGTATGTGATGCAGTCAATTGAGGTCTAATGGTTTTTGGTAGAGGATATGTAAGAATGAGTTGCAAGAAGTGCTATTTGTGAAGTCTAGTAAATTTAGTTTTAGAAATTATGCCTATCATTCAAGAAGAAAATTGATTAAATGTTCAAGTATAATGAATTGGTCACTTGGTGAATTAGTATTAAAGTTATGGCTGCTAGGTTGGAAGAAGAAGAAGAAGATGTCATTCTCACATGAAAGTAAAATGTCAACTCTAACAACTAGTGAGGCATTGATTTTTAAAAAGTAATGTTCAAAAAAATGTCTCCAAAACAAACTTGACTCAATGATAATCGGTATCATATAAGAGAGGTCCTAATTTTATAAATTGAAAATATAAAAGATTAGTGTGACCCACATGTTGGGTATTATCATTAATAAATTGTAAATACATAAGACTAATAGTTAAAAAAGCATAACACTCATAAAGTTAGTACATGAATATTGTTGGGCAATTGTGCTTCCAAGATTGTGATTCAGAAGAAGAGAACAACAAAGAAACAATAACAAATGATATATATACAATTCACAATCACAATCCAATCATGTCATAATCAAAAAACGAAACAGAAACACAAGAATAATGTGGTTTACTAGTCGTTCAACACGATTAGCTACATCAACTAGAAAAACTTTTATGCGTTTACAGATTAAACTAAAAATGCCTAGAATTCTTACAATTTATGCAGCAGAAATAGTCGTGATAAAAATGTGTAGAAGATGAGAAAGAGATGAATAGTTCCACACCCTGAAAAATAGTAGCCCGAAAATATAAAATAAAAATAATATATATTAATATAATTTTTGGTTTAATTAACCGGAGTAGGTCAGATTACTCGGACGTATCAAGCTTTGCTCCAAAAATTTTTCGGTCTCTTAATATTTTTTTCCTATACTTACATGAAAATATTAAAATATAAATAATTTGATTATACAAAACAAGTAATTAAAATAAATTATATATAGCAGATATCATGTACACCAAACTTTATGTGTTTGGTGTACATGAAATATTAATCACATTATTTTTTACTAATACATCTATTGTTTGGTTAGTGGTGAAAATATAAGTTGTAATAATATTTTTATAATGGATTTTCTTTCTAAGAAAGAAGTAATATATTTATTTTTATCTATTTTGTCTGTTCATGAAATATTAAACTAGATATTATATATTTCATTATATGGTCTAATATATCTTGCAAGTAATTATGTTTATTGTATTGAACTTTTTTTTTGTACTATATTTTGAGATTATTGTCTGTAAGTTATTTTTTAACGGAGATAAGATTATTTTATGAAAATTCTAATATTTTATAGATCTTATCTCTGTACAATATGGTACTAATTGAAATTTGAAAAATTGACTAGTTGGAGGTATTTGTGATCACTTAAAAATATGTTAAAGCCTAATGATTTATCATCATACCTAAGTATGTGAAGAATTATATTTAGATAAATATATTATGAAGAATATATGAAATGATTAAAAATATTAACTGCATAAATTATATTTAGTCTGATGATAGTTAGATATTTATCTTTTATATGATTCTCTTGTATGTAGTGGAGTCAACTAATTATATAAGTTATTGTACTAGGAATCTGTACTTAGTTTAATAAGAATATTTACTCTAACATAATTCAAAAAATTAATTTTTATGAGAATATTAATTATATAACTCTTTTATGTTAATATAATATCCTTCATGTCATAAGTCATATTTATCCTAAAAAAGTATTTAAAATTTATAAGATTGTTTTTTTGAAAATGTTACTTAAAGTATTTTTTAAGTTGAGTTATTTTTAATTTATTATTTCTCATAATAAAGATGTAATTCACTTACATAATAATTAAGATAAATTTGTTATCTGAATTCTTTCAAAAAAATGAATAGTAATGTATAACATGTGTGAATTAAAAGAAGTGATTTCAATTAAAATCTCATAAATCAAGCTATCAATTATTGTTTCAGATCATATAATATAATGTCTTATGTAATCTATAAGTTATATTTGATTGTTCTGTCACTACTTGAAAATCATGTTGCATGCTCAGTATATATCTTTATCTTTTCTTCAAGATCATCATGAAAAAGTATATTTTTCATGTATAATTGATGTATTCTTAATTTTTGAGATGTTGCAATAATATAATTGTTTGTATTATGATTATGTTAGCCTCTGAAGCGAAAATATCTTGATAATCTATTTCAAATATTTGAATAATCCTCATTGTAATAAGTCTAACTTTTAAATTATTTAGCTTTTCATTTAGATTATTTTTTACAATGAACACTAACCCACAACCATCAACACATATTTTTGAAGTTCAAGATATTAGTTCAGAAATATATTAGAATGACATGATTTATCTTAATATGACTTGATATCATCATAGATTAGATTATATCTTAGAAAGAGATTTAAGTGCTATAGTATTGTCAAAACAAATAATAAAAATATACAAAAAAAGAGATATTAGTATGACAATACCTAATAAGTTATCAAGTACAACTGATCTATTTCAATTAGAGAGTAATTGAAAGATAAAAATCATAAGTGTCAACTACAAGATCATAACTTCTTCGAAGACTCTCTTTCATTTTGAACAAGTTGTCTGTGTTCCCTTCTAAAATAAACTTGAAGTCCTACTCCAAGGTGGTCAAGTATTCTTTTTCCCAATTCATTTTGAGTTGGGATTGGAATTGACTTTGGAATGACTAGTTTGATTGGACTTGATGGAGATTTCCTTGGAAAGGAAATCTCAATTTTCTCATAATTAATATATGTTATACTTGTTGTACATATGATAGCGTTATGGGAGTAAATGGTCTACATTGGAAAATTTGAGTTATGATATTAATATATAATTTGAGTTTCATATTTCTTTGAGCTAGCTTCTAGGAATGAGTTTGACCCAAACACAATTTGTAATATGGTATTAGAGCTTTTATGGGTCACCCACAAATGTCTAGTTTTGCAAATTTCATGCTCTAGATGTTCATTTCTTTGCGTGAGAGGGAGTGTTAAAAATTGATCCACATAAGAAAATTTTTACGTTGTTATGATATTAATATATGTCTTTGGTTTTCTCTCTCTATGAGCTAGGTTTTAGGGATAAGTTTGATCCAAACATAATTTTTAATATTTATCATGCATAGATTCATTATAAAAAAACATGTTCTACTCAGAAAAGATTATATCAATACTAATCAATGTATAATCAATTTCAGTTGAATAATACATGTATTTTTTAATGATATTAGAGTAAAGAAAGATATATTTTATCATTCTAGATATTCTTTTATCACGTTATAGAAAGAGATCTTGAAAAAAATAAGTGCTCTTAGGGATTTTGAGATATATACTAAATAATCTTTCTATAGAGGGTAAGATCTAAAAAGATTCATAATGAGAAAAATAAATAAAGATATTTGATTGATCAAGTAATTTGTTTAAAATTTGATTTTTTCAAAATTACTTGAAAACACTTTTAACAAAAAGATTTATCTTAGTTATCTCATTTAAATATGTATTTTTTCTTTTTGTAACTCTAATTTATGGAGCACGTTACCACTTGAAATATGATGTATTATTCCATGATCATTATAGGAAGTATTGAAGTTATCAGATACATACACAAAGTCATTGCATTGGGTTTGATTCATATTTTAATAGTTATCTCGCGTGACCACTGTAGTGATATGATGGTAGGGCAAGGTTCTGCTGAGTGAGTGGTCGCCCAACTTGCTGGTGAAAACATGTGCAAATTCATGTCACAACCTATGGATGTTATGACATGAAAACATGATGTCACGATTGAATTTAGTGTTATGACATGTAAACATAACACCGTGATTGAGTTTAGTGTGATAACATGGAAACATAACAACGTGATTGAGTTTAGTGTTATGACATGGAAATATGTTGTCGTGATTGGGTTTAATATTATGACATGAAAACATGATGCCATTAGATAGTTTAATGTTGTGACATGAAAATTTTTTGTCATGACTTGTACAGCTTATCGTGTGTAAAAAAATAATATATAAGAATGTGTAGTATAAGCGTAGCAATGCAAAATAAAATGTGTTGTTTGCTTTTTTTGTTTTTCTATACCCCCCCCCAAATGAAGAAAATCCTAGATGACTATTAGACTTTAATTAATCATGATATATTTTTATTATTGATATTTTTTATATTTTTATTAAATTAATTTTTTATTATTTTATGAAATATTTGAAAAATAAAAAAATATATGTGATCTAAAATAAAAAAAAAATAATTAAGTAAAATAAATATAATCATTAATAAAGATAATAAAATATAATAATCTATTTAGTATTTTAACTCTACTAAGTTTTTATATGTTTGAGTATATTAAATCAAGTAAATTCTTATTAATACAAATTTAATGAGCATGATATGAATTGTTAATAAATTTTTCTAATTGAGTTATCTCACAATCTAAGATAAATATATTTTTAATATTATGATTTAAAATTTTTAGCTTGGCAAGAGATGAATGACCAAATTAAAATTGAATAGTTAATAAATCATAAACACTCAAACATCTAGTGGAATACCCAATCTTGCTCAATTCTGAATGAAGAATTCTTCAAAGTTTTTCAATCTTGAAAAATAATACTAATAGAAAAAAAATATCAAAGTTGAGTCACCCATAAAGATAACTCATAAATAAAAACTAGTAGAATATTCATGGGTAAAAAGAACTCATAAAATAGAATAAATTTCAAATTGATTTTTGTCATAACCAAAAGATTTTTGTAATTTTTTATTAGTTTTATAATATTTAGAGATAAAATTAATGAACAAAAATTAATTATCTGTGATATGACTATTAACTCTTGAGTTAATAGTCTAAGAATTTGAAGTTTGAAGATGAATCATGAGAGATATAGTAAATGGAGAATGAGAAATATTTATTACTATCTTAGAGATGAGTTTTGTGTATTCTTCTCTAATAAGGGTCACGGTGAAGAAATTTTGTGGACTCTTTGATGACTTTGGTAGTCAGTATGTATTACACTTACTCAATAACTTGCAATACTTTTGGTCTCATCTATAAAAATAACCGTCAATACATCTCTTTGGTTTGCCATATTTTCTTACGATATGTATTCATTTGCATGTATATTGTTCAGATATGTATTGAATTACCAAAAAAAATATTGATTTTTCCATTAGTGCATGTAGCAATTATGCACATATTGTACATTATCACCACTGCATATGTGCATCACACTGAGCAACACTACACTCTTCCTCAGATACTCTACAAATTCAGTTGCTACCAATAATAGTTGATGTCTTTAGCACTCACACATTGCACCATTTGTAATTAGAAGGCACGTACTTTCACTCACACATTTTACTAGAAATGACAAATGTGTCGTATTATGCTGATAGGGCACATAGGTCCAGTTTCAAATCGTGTCATGCCAACCAATGGGCATGGATTGTGCTTGGCTCGACTCAAGGCTAACCTAGGCTAGCTCGGGTGTGGTGCAATGCAGCTGCAACTAGCCTAGATGTGAACTTTGTGAGGCTCCAAGCTCGTCCCCTAAGGTGCTTGACAGTGGCAGGTCCACGGCCCTGGGCTATCCTAGTCACCAGGCCTGCCACCTGCAACAAGCAGAAATCCAGCAGTCTGTCGTTTGTGGGTTCTGGCCACTTCATTTATTGACTCATTGCACACGCTATCATGCATTGCAGTGGCAATAGCAGTGTGGCAGATTGCAGCAGATAGTAGATTGGTAGTGCTAGTTGGCACACTCTCACTCCTATAAAGCCACTCCTTTTGCTAAAAGAATGCGAAATGTTTTAGAAGATTCAAGAGAAAACCACACTTGTGTGAAAGAATATAGAAGAAATGAGATTATCCTAGATTCTTCTAGAGATCTTTTGTAAATATGTGTACTTATTAGAATATTTTTTGATTTTTTAGGTTTGTTGAGAATCCTCAAAGGTTTTAGACACTTTCATATATGTATATATAAGGAGATGATCTCATTTACAAACCAACAAGCTTTGTAAAAAGTCTCTTTAATCAATAGTTTTTGTTACTTTCAAGTGTTCTTTCAAGATGTAAATGTTTTTATGTCATGAGTAGAAGCCGAGCTTAGCAAGCAAGGCAAGTAGGAGGCCAACTTAGCAACAACCGAGGGGTGAGTTGTCTAAGTGCCATACATGAGCTTAGTAGAAAGCTTAAGTCCGTGACAATTGGTATGGGAGAGAGATTGTGATGTGTGACAGCAACTTGGAGGATATGATGGGAGCTCTCGTGTAAAGAAAGTTGTCGAGCAAGTTCGAGGAAGTGACCTTGACCATTTCGTCAATGGAAAGGGAAAAAGGATAAGTTTCATTATCCTCTCACAAGCTTGGAGGGTCTAGTGATATGGTTAGAGGTTGCTATGGCTGACACCAAGGAAAGGATGAATCTCATGGAGCAAAGCAGAGAGAAGGTCGTGAAGAATCTCAAGGTGCAGAACCAAGACCGTCAAGAGGGGATGCAAGGCTCACTAGTTCCGATGGTGTCACACGAGGAGTTTATGAGGGTCATAGACATGTTCACTAGCTTAGAATCAATGGTGGAGATTTTGACCAATAATGAAAAGGAACTAAGGTAGGAGGTGGTCTATTATAATATATTATTATCAGCTCATGTTATGATCACTCATGAAGCAGCAAGGGTGGAGGTGCCAAAATCATGCACTTTTGCTAGAAAGCGGGATGCCAAAGAGCTAGATAACTACTTTCGACACATTGAGAGATACTTTGAGGCAATAACACTGATTGACGAGATAACAATGGTACGCATTGTTACTCTAACCTCATTGATAATGCAACTTTATGGTGACGTAAAAGGTTCATGGAAATAGAAAAAGGGATATGCACCATAAGCACATAGACAGACTTCAAAAGAGAAAGCAAGAAGCAATTCTATTTAGAATATGTGAGATATATAGCCCGTAGGAAGATTGGGCATTTTAATCACACGTGGTCAATTTGGGACTATGTCATGAAGTTTTCTTCCCTAATGCTTAAAGTTCCTGATATGAATGAGAAAGAATTTCTCTTTAACTTTATAAAGAACCTGCAAGTCTGGGCTGGGCAAGAGTTGAGAAGATGTGGTATCTAAGACTTGGCTACGACCATGACAATAGTAGATTCACTTATGGATTTTTGAAGATGAGACTTGTCTTAGACAAAGGGATACAAAAGCTATAATGCTAAGGAATGATCAAGTGTAGCCTCTACCAACAAAGAGGGCAAGAGTGGGACAAGTATAGGAATTTCAAGCCAAAAATTAATTATTTCTTATGTGATGGAACATATTGGGCACGTGAATATTCTAAAAGGAAGGCTCTTAATGTCTTGATTGAGAGGGAGACCGAACAAGAGGTTGATGATGCTCATATGAGATCAATACAGTTGTTGAATTTTCTCAAGGTCGATCAATCTAAGGAGCAGCCTCAAAGCAAGGGACTCCTGTACGTGAAGGCCAAAGTGAATGGGATGTCTACCAAAATCATGATAGGTACTGTAACTTTGTCTCAGAGGAGGAGGAGGAGGCAAGGTGACTCAAGCTCCAGATATCCAAGAAGATAGGACGACGCAAGACAATTAACTCCGCTGCCAAGCTTTCACAAGAGTAGCTCGTACGGTGATAATGAAGATTGGGTCATGAGAAGGCAATGTCGACTTCACGGTGACACTTTTGGATTACTTCAAGATGGAGATCAAGATCGATTTTCTTCGCCATGTAAAAACTGTGCGTATACCTTTTCTACTTTCCATGGCTATCTTAGAAGAGGAGGCCCCATGTATGGTTCTAATAATCACCAAAAGCAAAACTAAAATTCTAATATTGTTGGTTATGCAATTGGAGAATGGGTTGAAATAGAATGATGTGACTTACTTGGTGACTCTTAAAGAAGATTCAATTTACCATATGGGAGATCCTATGCTCAAATGAATCAAGAAGGTTCTAGATGAGTTCAAAGATGTGATACCATTGGAGCTACCCAAAAAACTCTCATTTAGGAGGGAGAAAGATCACAAGATCGAGTAGGAGACGGGGGCAAAACTCCCTGCAATAGGGTCCTACTGGATGGTACCCTCAGAGTTGAGAAGAGTTAAGGCGATAGTTAAAAAGAGTTGCTGGATGTTGGATTTATCCAATCATCTAAGGTTCCATATGGTGTGTCAACCTTATTTCAAAAGAAATATGATAAGTTGCTAAAGATGTGCATCGACTACCAAACACTCAACAAGGTGATAGTCAAGAACAAATATTTTATTCTTCTTATTGACGACTTATTTGATCAACTTGGTAGAGAAAGATACTCACTAAACTAAATTTATAATAGGGATACTATGAGTGGAGACTACTTGTGTGAGAAGGTATGGCTCTTATGAGTTTTAGTGGTACCCATTGGTCTTACTAATGTATCTATTATATTCTACACTTTGATCTACAATATATTCTATCATTTTCTTGATAATAATTCTATAGAGAAATATGTTGATCACCTAAGGAAGTTGTTCTGGCTATTAAGACAATGAATTATATGTAAAAAATGAGAAATACTTCTTTGCTCTAGGAGAAGTGGTCTTCATAGGACATCAAATCAAGGATAACAAGCTCATGATGGATGAGAGCAAGATCAAAGTTATTTAGGAGTGGGATTCCCTTGTTAATGTGTCATAACTATGGTCTTTCTTGGGCTTAATTAATTACTACCGACGATTCATCAAGGGGTACTTAGCAAGAACAGCTTCATTGACAGATTTTCTCAAGAAGAGTAAAACATGGACGTGGGATGAGAAGTGCCAGTAAGTTTTTGAAGACTTGAAGAAGACCATGACAGTGGAGCCGGTGTTGGCGCTACATGATTATACCAAAGCATTGAGGTGCACACTGATATCTTTGACTTTGCTAGTAGAAGGGTTCTTATGCAGGATAGATATCCTATATTTTTTGTAAGCCACAAGCTTAATGACATAGAGAGGTGATACACAATCCAAGAGAATGATATGATTACAATCATTCATTGCTTGTGGACTTGGATATTATTTATTGGGATTATATTTCATAATGAAGATTAATAATGTTGCTACTAGTTACTTAGAAGAAGCTAAGCCCCAAGCAAATAAGGTAACAAGATTTCCTGGCTGAGTCTGACTACACATTAGAGTAATAGCCAGACATAACTAATCACATAGCCGATGCCTTAAGCCATAAGGTGGAGCAAGCATCCATGACTAGCTTGCCCCAATGAGAGATGGTGGATCTTATAAAGGAGGGGCTGCAACATGATTCAGTGGACAAGAGTTTCATCACATTGGCTCATGTGAGAAAAATGAGGCGGTTTTGAGTAGAAGACGGTCTATTCTACACTAAAGAGAAGCGACTCTATGTACCTAAGTAGGGAAGTATCAGAAAGACTCTCATCAAGGAGTGTCATGATTTCAAATGAGCTCGATATCCAGGGCAATGACGCATGAGGGAACTACTAGAGTCTATCTATTATTGGTCACATATACGGGATGATGTAAAAACTTATGCGAAAACTTGTCTTATGTGCCATTAAGGTAAAGTGGAGTAATATCAACTTAGGGGATTATTGGAGCGACTACTCATAGATTAGCAGTCTTAGAAGAGTATCACTATAGACTTCATCATCAGCCTACCCAAGTCCGAAGTATATGGATCTATCATTGTGGTGGTGGATTAGTTTTCTAAGAATATTACTTTCATAGCAGCCCCTAAGGATTGCATAGCAAAGGAGATGATCAGGTTATTCCTTAAGAAGTTGGTAAAGTATTGGGGCTACCGAAGTTCATCATCAGTGATCATGACTCACGATTCACTGAAAAGTTTTGGATGAAATTGTTCAAGCTCATGGGCACAGAGCTTTACTTATTTACTAGCTTTCACCCTCATACGGATGGGCAGATGGAACAGGTGAATGCATTACTAAAGCTATACTTAAGGCATTTTATGAGTGCTAATTAGATTGATTGGTCTAAGTTACAAAATGTGACTTAGTTCTCCTATAATCTACAGAGGAGTGAGGTAATCGAGAAGAGTCTGTTCGAGATAGTCATCGGGTAACAACCAATGACTCCTCACACATTAGCCCGGAGATACACATAGAAGAGTCTAGTTGCTTACAAATTAGCTAAGGGATGACATGAGCAGACTGATGTGGTGCACTCATACTTAGAGAAGGCTACTAAGAAGATAAAATCGACTGACAAGTAGATGAGACATGCAGAGTTTTAAGTTGGTGACTTGGTGTTTGTCAAACTCATACCATAATAATTCAAGTCCTTTTGAAAGGTGCACAAAAGACATGTGAGAAAGTATGACAGCCCCTTTTCTTTATTGGGAAGGATCGGTAAGGTGTCTTACAAGATTGAGCTTTCACCAAGGCTAAAGATTTATTATGTTTTTAATGTCAGCAATTTAAAGCCCTATCTTGAAGATAAGTTGTACTACATCATGGTAAACCATATCCCAAGGAAGAATAATTTCCAAACCTATATGGAATATGTAGTTAAGTGGAAGGAACTACTTGAAAGTAAAGTTAGCTAGGAGCTAGTAAATACTTTATGGTAGTTCCAGACATAGATCAATCAATTTCAGGTAGGATGATTTACAAGGATGTCTACAATTTTGGTGGGGAAGAATGATACATCCTCATTCCTAGAAAGTCTCTAGAAAAAATATGAAAGAAATTATAGAAGATTCCAGAGAAATGTGAAAAATTCTAGAAGATTCCAGAGAAATTTATACTTGTGTGAAAAAATATAGAAGGAAATAAATTATCCTAGATTCTTCTAGCAATCTCTTGTAAATATGTATAAATAGCAAAGTTTTAAAAGGCGAAAGCGTAAGGCGAGGCATAAGCCTTGAGGCGTTGAGGCGTAAGCTTTTTGAACCTCATAATATATAATTAATTAATATTTTAAAATATATAAAATAAAATAAAATAACATAAATAAAAACATGAAAACAATTCATTAGGATTATTTAAAACATAACCAAGTCATGAAATAAGAAGTAGAGTAAATTCTTTTAATTTAAATCATTCTCTCCAAGGTTATCATCATCCTCATCCAATGTATCAAAAGTAAGAAAATGCCCACTATCATCTAACCTCATTTCTTGTAAATATTCATCTTCATCAATTGGTGTCAAATTGAACTCATTCTCTTTGCCTTTGCCTCCACTTGTACCTAGTATAAATTATTAATGAGGTGTAAATATTATAAGTTTTTTATTAAATTTAATCAAATTTATGACTTTAATTTTTGAGTACTTACTTGGTACTTCGTTATATTTCCTTTTGTAGGAATGTGAAGAAATCATGTGATCCGATGATGCTTGAGTCTGTTGGGAGTTGGATGACACAACTCTAATAGCATCGACATTGAATAACTCATCATCTTGAAGCCAGCAAAGATCAAGGGGGAGGAGGGGATCTTCTTTCTCCGCAATCCATTCATCATCCGAATCAATATCCTCTACCAAAATCGGATCAACATTTTGTTTCATTTGTAGATTTCGTTCTCTCAATCTAGTGTTGTACCTTACATACACTAGAGCATTCAACCTTTGATGTTCAAGTCTATTTCTTTTTTTTGTATGTATCTACAAATAAAAAAATAAAAAAAATTTATATGTTAAAATGAAATAAAGTTCTCTAACATTGAAATAGAAATATATGTATAAAAGTTTACAAAAATAGAAATATTACCGATTCAAACGTACTCCAATTTCTTTCACATCCCGAAGCACTACAAGTAAGGCTAAGGACTCGAATAGCAAACTTTTGCAACTCTAGTATTGAACCCCCAAAACGCATCCACCAACTTGTAGGACTTCTTAATGTTCTAGAATCAATTACAATACGACTCCCAAATTCACCCATTGCTTGGTCAAATGAGTCCAATTGAATGTCAGCTTTTAAACGTTCTTGATAATCTAACATCTTATCCATGCATTCAAATAATCTCTTTCTCACCTCATCAACATTAGAGAACTTATCCCCATACCGCAATTGAGGATTAAGATAGTAACCTGCTGCATGTAAAGGTCGATGAAGTTGCGGAGTCCATCTTGCATCAATTTTCCTCCAAATCGGACCATATTTTCTCTCCACTCCCCTACAATTAAATGCAATCTTCTCCTTAGCCGAATCCATCAACTCATAAATATAACCCATTGCTGGTCTTTCCTCTGAATCAACCTCTCTCAAGACACTAACTAATGGAACAGCAGTCTTTATGCAAAAAGCAACATGAGACCAAAAATTTGGATCAAACAACACTGTACTTCGAGCTTTCACACCTTCTATCTTTTTAGCCCATTTGCTTGAACATCATTTTTCTGAGGAGAACATTACTATAAGAGCTTGCTTTTGCTTATAAAGGCTTTGGAGAGTAAGAAATGAAGTAGCAAACCGTGTAATTGCTGGACGAAGAAGTTCATGATTTTTTGTAAATGTTCTCATCAAGCTAAGAACCCAAGTATGCCCATATATGAACTTCACTACTTGCCTAGCCCGAGCAAGTGTAGTAGCATGAACATTGACCTTTCCAATATCCTCCAACATCAAATCAATACAATGTGCAGCACAAGGAGTCCACCATAATTTTCTCCTTTTTTCCATAAGCCTCATTCCAGCATTTACATAATTAGAGGCATTATCAGTAATGACTTACACAATATTCTCCTCAATTTTTTCAACAATGTCATCAAGATATTTGAACATCAATTCTCCATTTTTTATTGTATCAGAAGCATCAATTGATTTCATAAACCAAGTGCCAGCAGGACTATTCACCAAAAAATTGATAAGACACCTACTCTTTCCATCTGTCCAACCATCATACATAATTGAACATCCATATTGTTTCCAAGATTTTTGTGATCTTCCATAATGATACTTAGGTCATTCACCTCTTCTTTAAGAATCCATGTCCTCAATTCGTGCATAGATGGAGGCTTAAAATCGGGCCCAAAATTTACAACTGCATCAATCATAGGAATCCAATAAGGATCATTCACAGTGTTGAATGGGAGACCTTTTGAATACATAAACCTATCAATTTTTCTATACACTTCCTTCATTTCTTCTTGCTTTCACCTTGAATTTAGTGTACTTTGATGAGGTTGTGAAGTGGTAAATTTATTCATGGGTCCCCTAGGAATAGGTTCCCCACTCCCACTCTTACTTTCACTCCTTAAGGTACCTATTATTTTGGACAAAGCACTCTCATGCATTGAAGTTGGACCCATACCAATTTCTTGGAGCAATTCATTTCTTTTAATTTTTTGATCCTTAAAATTGGCCAATGCTTCTTTGCACTCCAATCTAACATCTTCACTAACTTTGGGGCACGATTTCATACTATGATGAGTTTCGGCTAAGTGATGCTTGAGTCTATTCACCCCTCTCCCACATCTTTGATTGCAAAATTTACATCTCAAATATTGCTCCCCAGAAACTTCAATAACATATTTCCACACAAAATCTCTTCTTGAATTTTTTGAATTGGAGGAACTCATTCTAAAAAAAGCACCAATAATAATATTCATATTTTTATATAACAATATAATTGACTAAAAAATAATAACAAGACATAATTGAAAGGAATTTAAAATGAAATTCAGAATTTAATTGGTTTAAATTTTAAAAAGCCAATATTTTTTTAGAGGAATTTAAAATGAAATTAAGAATTTAATTCGTTTAAATTTTAAAAAGTCAATATTTTTTAGAGGAATTTAAAAAAAAATCGGAAGGCTGTTTAAGGCTGTTTGAATTTTTTTTTTTTAAAAGATGATTGATAAGCTGAAGCTGAAGCTCCAATTACCTTAAATAAAAAAAAAATTAAGAATAAAAGAGATTGGATGAATCTCTTTTAATTATTTAACAAAAAAATAGACAAAATTCGAAGGGGGTGTGGAATCGGGATTTCGAAGGGGGCGTGGAATCGGGATTTCGAAGGGGGCGTGGAATCGGGATTTCGAAGGGGGGGGGGTGGAATCGGGATTTCGAAGGGGGGGGGTGGAATCGGGATTTCGAAGGGGGGGGGGTGGAATCGGGATTTCGAAGGGGGGGGGGGTGGAATCGGGATTTCGAAGGGGGGGGGGTGGAATCGGGATTTCGAAGGGGGGGGGTGGAATCGGGATTTCGAAGGGGGGGGGTGGAATCGGGATTTCGAAGGGGGGGGGTGGAATCGGGATTTCGAAGGGGGGGGGTGGAATCGGGATTTCGAAGGGGGGGGGGGTGGAATCGGGATTTCAAAGGGGGGGGGTGGAATCGGGATTTCGAAGGGGGGGGGGTGGAATCGGGATTTCGAAGGGGGGGGGGGGAATCGGGATTTCGAAGGGGGGGGGGTGGAATCGGGATTTCGAAGGGGGGGGGTGGAATCGGGATTTCGAAGGGGGGGGGTGGAATCGGGATTTCGAAGGGGGGGGGGGTGGAATCGGGATTTCGAAGGGGGGGGGGGTGGAATCGGGATTTCGAAGGGGGGGGGGGTGGAATCGGGATTTCGAAGGGGGGGGGGGTGTGGAATCGGGATTTCGAAGGGGGGGGGGTGGAATCGGGATTTCGAAGGGGGGGGGGTGGAATCGGGATTTCGAAGGGGGGGGGGTGGATCGGGATTTCGAGGGGGGGGGGTGGAATCGGGATTTCGAAGGGGGGGGGGGGTGGAATCGGGATTTCGAAGGGGGGGGGGGTGGAATCGGGATTTCGAAGGGGGGGGGGGTGGAATCGGGATTTCGAAGGGGGGGGGGTGGAATCGGGATTTCGAAGGAAGGGGGGGGTTGGATCGGGCTTTCGAAGGGGGGGGGTGGGAATCGGGGATTTGAAGGGGGGGTGGAGGGGTGGAATCGGGATTTCGAAGGGGGGGGTGGAATCGGGATTTCAAGGGGGGGGGGTGGAATCGGGATTTCGAAGGGGGGGGGGTGGAATCGGGATTTCGAGGGGGGGTGGAATCGGGATTTCGAAGGGGGG